>CAKNXH010058331.1:110613-137209 GCA_932178445.1 Andricus quercusramuli | reverse complement strand
TAGTTCGTCTAGTCCGTGTCTCCAGATGACAGAAGTGTCGTCAACGTAACGGCTGGAAAATTCCGGTTTAAGCTTGGATTTGTCGGCGAGATTCATAGTTTTGCACACGATTGAAACCCGAAAAGGTTTTAAATTTTTTATTTATTATAAGGAATCGTCGTGAAAGCATTAAAACTATTATTAAAGAACATTACGGGGAGAGTTTTCTCACTAAAACTAACACTTTCAATAATTTCAGGTCTTCTCAAGCTAAGCTACTAACATCTTTAGCTTTCTTAAAACGGTGTAGGGACAATGACATCGTCCCAAAATTCATACAGTTGAAAAAACATTTGGGAACATCTAAATCCAAATCAATTCTACATAAAAAAAGTTTGCTTCTCTTGAAAGAAAGAATAAAACATCAAATTTGTCTTGCACAGCACCTCCAAAACACTATCAAAACTTCACCTTTTTCTGTCAAACACTCTCAGATTTCACATTTGGTCTACATTGGACTGCATATTGTTTATCATTTTGTAGTAGCTCCTTCCAAAATCCTAAAAGAAGAAATCATGAATAATTTGATTCCACAACATATACCCTTCAAGCCGAAAAAAGCGTATGAAATACGGCGGAGGACGGCCAACATCTTACGCCAAGCCCAAATTCTCTCCTCAAACTTAACAAAACAAGAAAAACAGCAATTAAAGGATTCAATCAGAATAAAAGTATCATAATATTACCCGCAGACAAAGGCAACACAACAGTAATAATTACTAAAGAAGACTATAACAACAAAATCATGGACCCTCTAACTGAGGATACATATAAAAAACTTTAAAAAAGACCCCACAAACACTTTACGGACTCCCAAAAATCAACAAAAACAACATTCCACTCAGACCGATCGTCAGCGCAATAAACTAACTAACTTACAACCTATCACACTTTCTCGTCAAAGAACTGAATCCTTTCACAGGAAACTCTATCACACACACGTCCAAAACTCTCTTGACTTTATCAGAATGATAGAACGGATTCACATTCAACCCCAAGACATCCTAATAAGTTTCGACGTAGTATAACTTTTTAAGAGAGTACCAATCTCTGATTCTATCGATATTATTAAATCCTTTGCAAACTTCCCCTCCAATCTCACACCTTTCATAGAACACTGTCTCACTAATACCTACTTCTCTTTCAATAACACTTTCAAGTGTCACCTGTATTAGCCAACATCTTCATGGAAAATCTAGAAACTAAAATCTTCAACAAATCCAAGCTTAAACCAGAATTTTGGTGTCGTTACGTTGACGACACATTTTTCATCTGGAGACATCGACTAGATGAACTACACAAGTTCATCGATTTCATCAATCAATTACACCCTAATATCCAGTTCAATTCCCTTGTATACAGAGCTGTCTCACGGATAAAGATAACTTACAAGAGGAAATGCAAAATGTTAAACAAATCCTATTATAAAACAATTACACAAACAAACAAATTGATAAAACAGTAAGAAAATACACTGGAAGAGGAAAAAAGTCAACACGACCTACTAAAGAAAGAGAATGAAAAACGACAACCATCCTACAAATAGGATGAATTCTCAACAAACACAACATCCAAACCATATTTAAACCACCTGCGAAAATAGCATAACTTCCAAACAATCCTGAAGATAAAGAGGCACCTCTCAGTGATCCGGAGGAATCCCTTGTTCTTGTGGCGAAGTCTATATTGAAGAAACCGCCAGGGCAGTGAGCCAACGTGTAAAGGAACATGAGAGTAAAGTCAGGCTAAAACATTTCACGCAATCAGCACTAACTGAGCATCATATTGAGAAGTTCCGTTCTGTGTTCATAATTATAATTAAATTATAAAGTCACGGGCGAATATTTGTATTGGTACGCCTCTGACTCATAAGCGGACAAGCAGGTGTAACGAGGGGAGGATTCAAGAAATCATCCGGTCATACGTTCGATTGCGCGCGCCATCAGCTGATAAGTAGGGGTAGCGTGGGACCAATGCACCTTATAAATATCGATCCCGGGATCGATACCAAAGGACTTCTTACTCGACCCTCTTCGAGGAAGAAGCTTCACTTAGCTTTGCCTACCTGTCATTGGAGATAGAAAATTGAACAATTTGCACTTGATCCAAAGGGAGTTAAATATCCTTCTTATGCTTCATAAATTATTCTAATTCATTGCTTTTGAATTAGAATAATAAATGTGAGTTTTTGGGGATTTATAAAGACTTTTAATTATATGTAATGTTTGTAACGACCCTGAATCTTATATGTTTATTAGGACCTTGTTGTGCATGCTTGCATTTTGAATGTTGCTTGGGAATTTTGTTTTGATTTAAATAGAACTTAGATTATGTGGCTCCTCGTAACGACCCTTAACCTAATTTAAACATCAGGACCTCGTTGTGCGAGTGAGTTTGCACATAAATAAAATTGAGTCTCACGTAACGACCCTGAACCTAATTTAAACATTAGGACCTCGTTGAGCGAGTGATTTTGTACATAAATAAAATTGAATCTCTCGTAAAGACCCTGCACCTTATTAAATAATAAGGACCTTGTTGTGCGAGTAGAATTAAATAAAAAAAATTAGAACAGCACTTCTCGTGACGACCCTGCACCTTATGTAATAATGAGGACCTCGTTGTGCGACTAGAGCTTGGGATTTATAAAAAAAGCAAAATAAGGAAAATGGAGGAGAATCTAAAAATTCAGTTATACAAATTTCATTTAATTCAACATTGTGATTCCTAGTAACGACCCTGCACCTTATTTGACGATAAGGAGCTCGTTGTGCGATGAAAGCACAAAACTACTGATAAATTATGTGCATGGATCTCAAATAGATCTTATAAGAAAGATCTATTAAGATACCTTAAAATCATTACATAATTACGCAATCATCTCTCCCTTGAGTGAATCCGCAATCTATCTTTTTTTGTTTGTTTTAAAATGATGATTTAAAAATCAGTGGGAAACTTTTTATCGTAAGAATTATTCTTACTCAATTGTGGTTCTTTTTACATTCAAATTTAGTTATAAAATGTTTAGGGCTAGTTTTAACGTAATATCAGTATTGGAGTCAACTTTTATAGTTGGTTGCAATTTACTGGACCGGAAAAAGTAAACGCAAATTGAACGAATCTCTCAAGGAAAATAAATATCATTGAGATAAGTTTGAAATGCAACATTACCATTACTAAAAATTAGTATACTTTTTAGTAAAATTAAGATCTTCAACTAAAGTCAGCCCACTGCAGTTATAATTATATTAGGAAAATTGATAAATACAAAATATAGCCCCGGTTAGAGAAACGATAATGTTACAATATCGAAACAGGACATAGCATTTTATTTGACAAAACAACCGTCTTCGTAAAAACGTACAATATTTTTCAAAGAAAACATAAAGAAGCAATGGAAATCTTAAAACACCCTGATAACATCAATAGGGACAATGGATATAATACCAACCCGATTTGGCTTTCCGTCCACCAGGGGTTTTTTAAAAAAGATTTTATTGGCCAATCAAGTTCGACCAGTCCCAGCCACAGGGCACTCTGTCCAATCACGGGCATCGTAGAGAAGATATATATAAGAACAAAATAACCTGAAATTTCAATTTCAGGTCAGCCCTCAAGAAGTGAACTGCAATATTCACGAAAATTCGGCAAGATTCGTAGCTTTACACACGATTGAAACACGAAAAGGATATAAATTTTGAGTTTATTATAAGGTATATATAGTTTCTTGTACAAGATGTATTCCAAATTGAACAGGACCTCTGGAAAGGTGAATTTTCTGGTGGCGCCATCTATATGTGACTTAGTGCATTAGAAAGCTACATCCTTGCCCGAATTATATTCCAATTTTCATGACATTTGGTTGGTTGTAAGCGGAGTAATTGCGTCGGGACTGACAGTATGTTTGTGTCATCGGTACAAAAATAAGCAAAGAAAGGTTTTAAACTTGGTAAAACTTTTACCGAAACCTTGCTATTAATGAACCAAATTTATGGTGATGATTGTTTATCCCATGGCAGAGTTTACGAGTGGGATATACGTGGTTTAAAAACGGCGGTGAGGACATAATTGACGACCAAAATGTTGGCCAACCGAAATTCGTGATCACCAAAGATTCCATCAAAAATGTGCGTGAATCCATTCAAGAGCAGCCATAAGCTGAATTGAAATTCATGGAAATACAATTGAGCATCTTCAAAACATTAATTTCTCGCATTTTGACCGAAAATTTGGGCTACCGAAAGATGTGTGCTCGGTTTGTTCCACACAAGTTAACTGACGGCCAAAAATTGCTCATAATTCAAAATTCGAAGGACATCATCAAGGAGGCCAAAAAGGACAAAAACTTCCTATACAATGTTGTGGATGAAACATGGTGTGTTCAATATGATCCAGAAAACAAGCGTCAGAGTGCCGAGTGGAAGGCGCCAGACAACCCAAATCCCAAAAAATCTCGTTTCCAAAAGGCTTGTACCGACATCCTGAAGGACATCCCGACTAACGCACCTTGTATATATGGGACATCAAGACAATGATAATTTTTGTTTGGTTTATAATTTTTTTTGTATAAAACAAATAAAAAATATGAATGTTTTGTCCATCATATATAAACTATATAACTTTTGCACCTGGGTGCAAACGTTTTTTTAAAAAAAATTTTTAAAAATACTCACAATGCTGATTTTAAAATATATTGAACACATGCACATAAGGCTCGGAATTATAAAAATATTATAGACATAAGGATCTGTAAGGCAATTTCAAGATATCACGAGCGATTTTACAATCATATTTATTTCTAAGATTTTGCAGTAAATCACGACACGATGCTTTAGCGAATTGAAGATTAACGAAAAAGAAAAAATATTCATTTTTTCAGGGTGCATCTTTTTAAGTAGCGTTTTTAATTTTGACTTGAACTCTCTCAATAAGTGTGCCCATTTTGATAAAAAAAATTATTTTAGCTATATGATTTCTTTACAAAATTGTAAGATTTACTTTATTTGGAATTTTATGATCAAAAAGTATTTTCTATTCATGCTTCAACTTTGAATTATGTCAATGAAAAAAGTTTTTCTGTTTAAAACTGATGACTCAGATAATATAAATGAGCATAACTTCCATAATCTTCAATAAAGTATGTTATTATTAGCATTATTATTATAGATCAATCGATTTGCCTGGAATCAAGAAATCTTTTCCGTTCTTGCATCAACTTTGAATTATGTTAATGAAAAAAGTTTTACTATAAAAAACCGAGTTTTCAAATATTATGCATTGCCAAAGCTTCCTTACTCTTCAAGAAAATGTATCAATGTCATAGGTCAATCAATTCGTCTTGAATCAACATCACTTTTCTATTCTCGCATCAACTTCAAATTATGAGAATAAGAAAACTTTTACCATAAAAAACGAGTTTAAAAATATATAAATTACCATAACTTCCCTACTCTTCAATAAAATGTATTAATATTGTAGGACAATCGATTTTTCTCGAATCAACACATGTTTTCTGTTGATGCATCAACTTTCAGTTATGTTAATGAAAAAAGTTTTACTATAAAAAACCGATTGTCAAAATATATAAATTACCATAACTTCCCTACTCTTGAATAAAATGTATTGATATTATAGGTCAATCGATTCGTCTCGCAACAAGGAATCTTTTATATTCTTGCATCAACTTTAAATTATGCTAATGAAAAAAGTGTTATTATTAAAAGCCGTATTTTCAAATATTATACATCACCATAGCTTCCTTACTCTTTAATAAAATGTATTAATGTTATAGGTCAATCGATTCGACTCGAATCAACACATCTTTTCTGTTCTTGTATCAACTTTAAATTATGTTAATGAAAAAAGTTTCACTATAAAAAACTGATATTCAAAATATATAAATAACCATAACTTCCCTACTCTTCAATAAAATGTATTCATATTATAGATCAATCGATTCGTCTCGAAACAAGGAATCTTTTATATTCGTGCATCAACTTTGAATTATGCGAATCAAATGAAGTTCTGCTATATTATAAATCGATTTTGAAAATATCATTGAGGGCTTGAAAAAATGCAATAAATATTTTTAGAAATCCTTGTGCCAGTTTCAAGATATTAGCGAGGAAAAAAAGCTCTCCAAATGTCATCAATTTATCTGCAACCGTTTTCAAGTTATCGTGTTCACAAAAAAGCGTGACATCCACACGCATATCCACACATCCACACACACATCCACACATTCACACGTCCACACACACATCCACCCATCCACACACACATCCGGACAATTGCTTGGAACATTGTATTAGACATTTTTAAATTAGGTAGGGTTTAATTAAATTAATTAAAATTTTTTGGAAAATGTTATCATTACAAAGCTTCCTCTATGATGAAGCAAAAGATATATCTTTTTATAATATTGACATTTTTCTTTCAATTTGGACTTACTATACGCAGAATCCCGTCATTACCTTTCGTGCTATTCGGAAATTTTTATTTTATTTACATACAAAAATTTTTTTTTTATTTTAATCTACTCGCACACTCAGCCTGCATTTTACCGGACCGTCGGCCATGCAGTTTGCCGGACCGCGTCGCTCCCGCCTGTCGAGCGGGCATATAAACATCAATGGTGTGCACATTAAGGTGCATATCTGCCGGCACGTCTGTCCGATCGATCGGACCGCGGGTCGGCAGATCGCTTGCAGTCGGCGGGCATTTTGCTATCTGGGAAGAATTACATTTAAGAATTTGAAAATGTGTTTTCTTATCTTGGACTTGTTTACTTATTTTCTGGAACAAAAATTTGTTTGATTTTTACGGTTTCAATTTTTTGTTGGGGTTGTTACAATAAATGTAACAATAAGTTCGCTATGAATCTCAAAGAATTACTTTCGTTTGGTACAAAATGTGTATCTTATTTTAGAGTTGTTAGTTGAGTTTAAAGAACAAAAGTTCGTTTCGTTTCCGCAGCTTTAGATTTCTTTATTGTTTGTAATAATGAATGTATGAAGAATTTGCAACGAATCGCAAAGAATTACTTTTGGGGGTTAAAAATGCTTTTTTTTATTTTGGACTTTTGTTGGTTAGTTTTAAAGAACAAAAGTTTGTTTGATTTTCCCATTTTTAATTTTTTTTAAATTTGTTACAATGAATGTAACAAAAATTTGTGTAATGAATCGCAAAGAACTACTTATCGTAGACTTGTCAATTAATTTTCAATAACAAATGTTTGATTTGTTTTTCTGAGTTTTAAGTTACTGTGTTGGTTTTATAACAAAAAAGTAACAATATTTCTGCGACGAATCACAGAGAATTTCTTTTCCAGGTTTGAAATGTTTTTTCTCATCTTAGACTTCTAGATTAATTTTGAAGAACAGAAGTTCGTTTGGTCTTCTGAATTTTAAACATCTTTGTTGGTTTTCTTATATGAAATGTCTGGAAAGTTCTGTATTAAATTGAAATTCATTTTTTTTAGGTTGAGCAAATGTTATGTTATTTTAAGGACGGTAATAAACGTTTGCAAGAACAACTAAGAATTTGAAAAAATGTAAAGGCTTCAATTTCGCGTCTTGTACAAACAATCAAAGATCAACGAAGTGCAATTTTTGCGGGAGCTGTAGTGAACCGCCAGCAAGCACACTATCTTAGCACCTATGAGACGAAAAAGTGTTTTTTAAAGCTCGATTCTGATTGGTTCATTATGTCGAACTTTGAAGCTTTACTGTTCCCAAACTAAGGCCCAGATCAAATTTTGCGAGAGGACTTTTCTGTTTCTTCTTCTGTCCTCTATCAACCAGTACCGGCATGTTCATAGCTGGTGGGACACCCTGTATATATATATATATATATATATATATATATACCACCGCAGGGTGCCACTAAGAGCAACTGCCATCTGAAAGAAAAAAGAAAAAAAATATCAATAGCCCCCAGTAGAACCGCGGTAAAATACACCTATGGCCACGTCTCACATCCGTGAAATGGGCCGTCACAGGGCAGGACGAAATCACAACGACAGGCCAGTGAAACCCTCGTGTGTCTTGAGGACACGAAGCGCCCCAAGGATGACAGCTTTCTGCATCTATCACAAGGACAATTACTCGTACCGAATATTTTGGGTACAGTCGTTGCAGCTCTCTTTTAAGGTCTTGATACCTCTCCTCTTTTTCTTTCTCCTTTGCAGTGATGTTGTATTCGGACGGAGCCGAGAATTCGATCACGGATATAGTTCGTTTCTCGAAGTCTTAGAGAACAATGTCAGGCCTCGAGTGCGCAACGGAGACTGCTGCCCGAAAATCGTAGTTCCAGAAAATCTGGTACTTCTCGTTTCGGACAATTGACTCTATATCCCTTGGAGCGTTCGGCAGGGCAGAATCGAGACCAACACCGTAAGAGCGACAAAGCTGGTAATAAAATACTCTTAGGGCCGCATTATGTCTATACATATACGCTGTTCCTGCGTCGGTCGGACACCCCAATAGTATGTGCTCTAGGTACTCAGCGTGTGCATGACACGCTCTGCACCTATCACTGGGAACTTCTTGACATAAAATGCGGGCGCGGTATGCTAAGGTGGAGATTACACCGTCCTGGCATGTGAAAATAAAGCCCTCTGTACCTGAATTGAGCCCTGAGGATTTGAGGAAAGCAAAAGTTTGCTCCTTCGACCAGGACTGTTTTTCTACATTTCTGTGAAAGTTTCCGTGCATTTGCTTGTCGAGTAGCTCCTGGTGAAATTTTTCAACCTCTGCTTTCTTTACTTCGGCTTTTAGAAGTGAAGCATCTAGATGGAGTAATAAAAAATGTAAATGAAAAATAATGCCAAGGGTCTCGGCAGCTTGCTCCGCGGCTTTGTAAAGGAACGCTCCTTCGCCAATCATCTCGTGGTTTCTGACCATCTTTAGGAGAGGATCTCTGCCATTCGCAACCATGTAGACTGTACTTAAAACAATTCGGTTATGAGGACACTGGAGATTCAGAAGTCCGCGTCCGCCTTGACGGCGTGAAATGTATAATCGCGGAACTGACGAATTGATATGCAAGCTTTTATGCATATGCATGATCTTACGCGTGGTGACATCAAGGGCCTTAAGCTCGGACTTCGTCCATTGAACCACCCCGAACGAGTAGAGTAGAACGGGGACGGCAAGCATGATAGTCGCAGATACCTTGTTCAACGCCGACAGATTGGAAGACCAAATCTGTCGAAGAAGATGCTTTTATCTACTTCGGAGAGACTCCTTCACTGATTTTACGCCCTGAATGCGGCTTTGAGGCACGCCCAGGTATGTATAGGTCTCTCCAGTGTTAAGATGTCTAATAACACTTATATCCACAAGCTCAGGGTCCTTGGGAACGCCAGTAATCTTTCCTTTCTTTAAATGAATTTTGGCACACTTGTCCGAACCAAAGTCCATCCCAATCTCTCCTGTGTAGTTCTGGACGATATTTATAGCAGTTTGAAGTTTGCTTTTACCAGCGGAATAGATCTTCAGGTCATCCATATAAAATACATGAGTGACCTTATGCTCACGCTTATTAGTGTCCCCACAGAGGTATCCAGGAGAATTTCGTGGTGCGAGAGATACAGGCAGAAGTGCGATGCAAAAAAGCAAAGGGCTCATACTATCCCCTTGAAAGACGCCCCTCTGGAAGGTGAGGCTGTTCGTCGTCAGACGATAATTCCTAGATGAGATGGTAAAACTAGTTTTCCAAAGAGGCATCAATCTCTCTATGCATCTCACTATGTGTGGATGTACCTTCAAGCTTTCCAACAGAAAGATGATAAGTCTATGAGAGGTTGAATCGAAAGCTTTCCAGAAGTCAATCCAGGCCATTGACAGGACGCGCTCAAGGACTATAGCGTCTTTACAGACACACCTGTCAATCAGCAGGTTCTCTCGATAGCCTGCTACACCTTTATTCGAGCCACGTTGTTCGTACATCTCTCGTAATACAGGCTCAATTCGTCGAACAATATCCTGTTGTTTAGGAGAGCTGCAAAGATCTTATACAGTGTGTTTAAACAAGTTACTGGCCTGTAATTCTCTGGTCTGGACAAGTTGCCCTTTTTTGGTAGGAGTATAGTGCGTCCTAACACCAGCCACTGCGGAATGGGCGGCTCCGACTTTAAATATGAGGTGAATATGCGGGCCAAATGTTGGTGTATAGAAGTAAACTTCTTCCACCAAAAGTTCTTGATACAATCTGGTCCAGCACTGGAAAAGTTCTTCGTGCCTCTAAGTACTTTTTTCACCTCTTCGGCAGTGACAGATGGGCACTCCTCCTCAGATTTTATGAGGCTTTCGCAAAACTGTAAAAAACTGTAAACTGTAAAAAACTGCAAAGCTGTATCTTCTTTCAACTCTAGTGTTTTCGGGATCTTGTACACCTCTCTCCAAAAAGTCTCTACCTCCTTGGGCTTGGGTGGATTTTTTACAAAAACAAGGGGATCACTGAAGAGGCGTGATGGGTCAGCAAGAAACTGTTGATTCTCCTTGTTCCATCTCTCCCTCTTCTGTATCCTCCTTCTTGCGTCAGATAACAGCCTTATTTTGTCAACAATATGCTGCTTGATTGTCAGCAGCTTTGACTTGTTCAGTGTGTGATTCGAGGTCCTTAGTTCTTGGGCGAACTTTCGAACCCTTTCCGTGAACGGTCTACCAGATGTAATGTATTCAATCACACATTGGACACGGGACGCATTCTGTCTTGCCCATCCAATTTTCTTGTTCAGTTGATGCAAGCGTCGTCTGGTCTTCTGATCCATCGTCGGTTTCAGCCTTCGATTTGAATCAGCCAAAGCTCGCGCAGCACCATAAACTGAGCAATTGATGGTATAGAAGGTGCCTGCTTCCTGCGGTTGGTCTTAATGTCGTTTCATCTTCGTCTGCAGCTTGTTCAAGCAGCGGTTGAGGAAGCGCTCCGCGTACATATCCATTTTTCCGGAGGTAGACGGCTTGATTTCGCAAAGACTGATGCGAAACGTATTGAAGCTCTGGGTGTTTCTGGCACCACAGAGTATGCATACGCGCCATAAAGCCTCCGCGAACAGGGATAATACTGGCATCGTAGCAGTCTAGCACGTCACTCTTAAGTTGATCCGTCCACTGAATGTGGGCGTCTCGCCGGTTCGTCGTCGTTTCCATCTAAATTATTTTCAGCACCCGGAACTCTAGGATGATCGGCATTGTTTGCAGATCCATTATTGCTGATTGACATGTATGTCTGTCAAGACGCTGCAGCCCATCAGCGCGTCCTGTCAATGGCCTGGATTGATTATCGGAAAACTTTCGATTCAACATCTCATAGACTTATCATCTGTCTGTTGGAAAGCTTGAAGGTACATCCACACATAGTGAGATGCATAGAGAGATGGACGCCTCCTTGGAAAACTAGATTTACCATCTCCTCTAGGAATTATCGTCTGACGACGAACAACGTCACCTTCCAGAGAGGCGTCTTTCAAGGGGATAGTATGAGCCCTTTGCTTTTTTGCATCACACTTCTGCCTCTATCTCTCGCACTACGAAATTCTCCTGGATACCTCTGTGGCGACACTAATCAGCGTGAGCATAAGGTCACTCATGTATTTTATATGGATGACCTGAAGATCTATGCCGCTGGTAAAAGCAAACTTCAAACTGCTATAAATATCGTCAAGAACTACACAGGAGTTATTGGGATGGACTTTGGTTTGGACAAGTGTGCCAAAATTCATTTGAAGAACGGAAAGATTACTGGCTTTCCCAAGGACCCTGAGCTTGTGGATATAAGTGTTATTAGACATCTTAACACTGGAGAGACCTATACATACCTGGGCGTGCCTCAAAGCCGCAGTCAGGACGTAACATCAGTGAAGGAGTCTCTCCGAAGCAGATACAAGCATCTTCTTCGACAGATTTGGTCTTCCAATCTGTCGGCGTTGAAAAAGGTATCTGCGACTAACATGCTTGCCGTCCCGGTTCTACTATACTCGTTTGGGGTGGTTCAATGGACGAAGAACGAGCTTAAGGCCCTGGATGTCACCACGCGTAAGATCATGCATATGCATAAAAGCTTGCATATCAATTCGTCAGTTCCGCGATTATACATTTCACGCCGTCAAGGCGGACGCGGACTTCTGAATCTCCAATGTCTTCATAACCGAATTGTTTTGAGTACAGCTTACATCGTTGCGAATGGCAGAAATCCTCTCCTAAAGATGGTCAGAAAACACGAGATGATTGGCGAAGGAGCGTTCCTTTACAAAGCCGCGGAGCAAGCTGCCGAGACCCTTGGCCTGAATTTTAACGTCAGAAGTGAAGAAAGTACATTACTCCATCTAGATGCTTTACGTCTAAAAGCCGAAGTAAAGAAAACAGAGGTTGGAAAATTTCACCAAGAGCTACTCGACAAGCATTCGCACGGAAACTTTCACAGAAATGTAGAAAAATAGTCCTTGTCGAAGGGGCAAATTTTTTCTTTCCTCAAATCATCAGGGCTCAATTCAGGTACAGAGGGCTTTATTTTCGCATGCCAGGACGGTGTAATCTCCACCTTAGCATATCGCGCCCGCATTTTATGTCAAGAAGTTCCCAGTGATAGGTGCAGAGCGTGTCATACACACGCTGAGTACCTAGAACACATACTATCGGGGTGTCCGACCCACGCAGGAACAACGTATATCTATAGACATAATGCGGCCCTAAGAGTACTTTATTACCACTTTTGTCGCTCTTACGGTGTTGGTCACGACCCTGCCCAGATTTTCTGGAACTACGATTTTCGGGCAGCAGTCTCCGTTGCGCACTCGAGGCCTGACATTGTTCTCCAAGACTTCGAGAAACGAACTATATTCGTGATGGAATTCTCGGCTCCGTCCGAATACAACATCACTGCAAAGGAGAAAGAAAAAGAGGAGAGGTATCAAGACCTTAAAAGATAGCTGCAACGACTGTACCCAAAATATTCGGTACGAGTAATTGTCCTTGTGCTAGGTGCTCTCGGAGGTGCGAAATTATCACTGGTTCGTAACCTTAAAGCTGTACCCGCGTGCCAAAAATATGCCAAGGCACTTGCGAGATGGATGCAGAAAGCTGTCATCCTTGGGTCGCTTCGTGTCCTCAAGACACACAAGGGTTTCGCCGGCCTTCGTTGTGATTTTGTCGTGCCCTGTGATCACCCATCTCACGGATGTGAGACGTGTCCATAGGTGTATTTTACCGCGGTTCTACTGGGGGCTATTGACTTTTTTTTTTTAGATCGCAGTTGCTCTTAGTGGTACCCTGCGGTGGTTGTTTAACTTTTTTTTTAATTATATAGATGTATATTAGAATTTCCGTTTTATAATTTTTGTGTAATATGATCCTTTCATCTTTTAATAATAACTATATGATAGACAGATGTTGTGCATAATATATTTTTCAAAATTACGGTGTAATTTAACCAATTACAATTTCGGTGTGAATTTCGCTTTTTCAAATAACTTAACGTAAACCACAACAGAGTGAATATATTGGTACGTTTATACCAGAATATGACAGAGTAAAAAGAAGAAAAGAAAGTTAAATTTTTTTGATTCATTTCGACCTAATTCAAAATTCTTTAACTTCAACCGATTTACATACATGAAAATTTTAATTTATTAACAATTAAATTGTCCCTCCATTTTCAGCACTTGAAGTTTATATGATTTGATTGGGAAAGTTTTCATTTTGAAAAATTTCAACTATTAGCACTTTATATTTAAAATGAAACAATTGCAGAATTGTGGAATTTTTGAATTTTCGACACTATTACATTTTTAATTTTAAGCCCTTCAAATTTTTTTAAATTTTATTTACATTTGAAGGGTTAGAGTACAGAACTAGATAACCAACATTTTTCCCAAAATGGGCTTTCTGAGTAAAAAATCCTCAAAAAGCTAATACCAAAGTATTAATCAAATTCAAACCTAAAATCTTAAATCTTCTTCTTAATCTCTCTTCTCTTTATACATCTTTTAGCGAAAACTCGTATGTTACAGAGCGATACCGTCACACTAAATCTTTATTTTCCCGGAACCGAATAATTTTTTTCGATGGAAGTTTTTTTATTCTTATTCAGCTTTTCCATATCCCGCAAGTTTTAATTTTATTTTTTTAATTGGAAAATAGATTTTTAGTCGCAATCTAAAGACGATTTTCAAAACCCATGCAATGAAATGGGAAAAGGAGATGAAAGAGCTGAGGGAGAGAGTAGAGGGGTTAGAAAGGGAAAGGAAAGAAAAAGAAGTTGAAATAAAACAGATGGAAAGGGAAATTAGGGTGTCGAAGGAAAGGACGGAAAAAAGGCTTGAGAAGATGGAGGGCAGGACGGAAATGGAAGTAGAAGACGGAGGTGGGGGGAGCGAGATTGAAGGTATTTGAGAGAGGTTAGAAATATGATAGAAGAGAAAGTGGTAGAGCGTAGGAGTGAGAAGGAGGAGAGGGCGAATAGGGAAAGGTTAAGGGCAATGGAGTTGAGAAAGGAGAGAAAAGAGAAGGAAAACAGGAGGAATAATATTGTGGTGAAAGGATTGAAGCTAAAGATCGGGGAAGAAGGAGAGGGTGTAGAAGCGCTGCTGCAGAGCATAGGGTGGGTTAAAGGCAGGGTAGAAAAAGTTAAGTTGGAGGGGAGAAAGGACAAGGAAGTGGCGGTTGTGGAGATGGAAAGCTGGGAAGAAAAGCTGGGGGTAATGCGGAATAAGAATAGGATGAAGGATAAGGGAGTTTTTATCGATCACGATTTAACGAGCACGGAAAGGGATGTGCAGAGAATGCTGAACGACAAGGCTAGAAGGGAGAGGAGTGAAGAGAGATTGACGAAGGTAGGATATCGGAAAATAAAAATAGACGAGAAAATGTGGGTCTGGGATAAGGAGAAAGAGGTGTTGAAGGAAGTGCAGGGGAATTTGTTTCGTAGGCAGTAGGGTGGTGGGGGTAATGCAGGATAGAGGAGTAGTGAAGGTGCTGTATTGGAACGTAGCAGGGATAAGGAAGAAGGATGAGGTGTTCTGGAGGTATATCCAGGAATTTCAGGTTATGGGACAGGTAGAGACGTGGGTAGAAAGAAAGGAATGGGACAGAATAGAGCCAAGGCTGCCAAGGGGATATAAGTGGAGATTCCAGGAGGCGGTCAGAGTGAATAAAATAGGATGGGCTAGTGGAGGAATTATAACGGGGGTTAGAGATCGTTTAAGAGGAAGAAGTTCATCCAGAGGAAGAGAGGGAGGGAGTGCAAATGAGGGAAGTAAAAATAGGAGGGATAGCGTGTAAGTTTGTGACAGTGTACAATAAGGATTGGATGGAGAGAATTAAAGAAAGGGTGGAAGGCTTGCTAGGCGAAAGAGAGGAGGGTATGGTGGTACTGGGTGGGGATTTTAATGCGAGCATGGGAAGGGAAGGGGGCCTTTACAGGGAAGGGGAGAGCTTCGAAAGAAAATCGAAGGATAAGATAATAAATGAGGAGGGGGAGATTCTAAGGGACTGGATGGAGGATAGAGGGTGGGCAGTGGCGAACGGTATGGCAAATGGGGACGAAGAGGGAGAATACACATATGTAAGTAAGGTGGGGATATCGGCGATAGACTATGTGGTCATGAATATGCAAGGATGGTAGGAGACGGAAAAATTCGCAGTAGAGGGGAGGGTGGAATCAGACCATCAGCCATTAAGTATGTGGACAAGAGGTGAGTATGGTGGAAGACAAGGCGGCGAAGAAGTCTCGATAGGGGAGAGGGTGACCTGGACGAGGGAGGCGATAGAGAAGTATTAAGAGCAGCTAGGAAATGTACGGTTTGGAGGGGAGTCAATGGAAGAGATATGGGAGGATCTGAAAGAGAAGGTGAAAGAGTGTGTGCAAAAGAAGGTATTTAGAAAGAAGAAGAAAGGAATGGTTAACCCGTATTGGGATAGGGAATGTAAAAAGATGAAAAGGAAGGTGGAAGAGGAGTTAGCAAATGTTACGACAGAGGGGGACGTCTGGAAGATAATAAATAGGTTTAGGAAGCGTAGAGTGGGGGTCAGTGAGAAGATAGGGAGTGAGGAGTGGAGGGACTTTTTCAAAGAATCATTCCAGGGCTCAGATTCAAGGAAGACGGATGGGGGAAGTAGAAGAACGGGGGAGGCAGAAATGGAGGAGTTGAATGACGAGGAGATAGAGAAGCAGAAAAGGAAGTTGAAAAGGTCAAAAGCAGCAGGGCTGGATGGGGTAGAGAACGAAGCATGGCTGTTTAGTACACAAGAGGTTAGGGAGAGGCTGAAAGAGGTAGTGAAGAAAGTATGGAGGGGCGCGGGATTCCCAGGAGGGTGGAGAGAAGGGTTAATAGTGCCACTGTATAAGAAAGGGGATAGAGATAGGCAGGAAAATTATAGAGGGATTACGCTAATGAATACGTCGTAAAAAGTATACGCGATGGTGGTGGCAGAGACTGCGGAAGGATGTCGAGGGGAAAGGAATATTGCCGGAGACGCAGGCGGGATTCAGGGCGGGTAGGAGTAGGGCTGGGCGGTTTTCCGGTGAACCGGTTATGACAACCGGTTTTTTTAAAAACCGGCTGGCCGGTTATGTCTTTAAAATAACCGGTTAACCGGTTTTCGCAAATAACCGGTTTTTCAAAATAACCGGTTTTCCAATACAACCGGTGTTTCAAAATAACCGGGTTTACAATAAAACCGGTTATTTTGAAAACAACCGGCTTATAAAAAATCACCGATTTTGCAAAATAAAAAAAGGCAGTTACGTCCGGTTGCCTGTCGTCAGCCTCTCAACTGTTAGGTGAGAGGCCTCTCACAGTTAGTCTGGTAGAGTAGCGGATAAAGTCGGTTCTTTTTTTTTTTTTTTAGGGCTGGGCGGTTATGGGAATTCATAACCGGTTATCTGTTATTGAGAAACCCAGTTATTAGGAAAAGCCGGTTATTGTAAAAAACCGGTTGTAAAGAAATAACCGGTTATTGAGAAAAACCCGGCTTATTTTAAAAAACCGGTTTTCTCAATAACCGATGACCGGTTATGAATTCCCATAACCGCCCAGCTCTAGGTAGGAGTACTATTGACAATATCTACGTTCTGCAGCACGTGGTGGATAGAGAATTAGTGAAGAAGGGGACGAGGGTGTACGCGTTTTTTGTGGATCTCAAAGGCGCGTTTCCGTCAGTGGATAGAGGGAGGTTGTGGGAGGCGATGGAGGATAGGGGAGTAGAGGGAGGCCTAATTGAAAGAGTAAGGGAGATATATGAAGAAACCAAAGACAAGGTAAGAGGAGGGGAGGCGATTTCGGAAAAGTCCAAGGTTATGGTGTTTAGGAAAAGAGGGGGAAGGGATAAGGGAAGGGAGTGGAAGTGGAAGGGAAAGGAGGTGCAGGAGGTAAAAGAGTTTGTCTACCTGGGCTTTGTGTTTCGGAGGAATGGGGGAGTGGATGTTCACATAAAAGAGAGAGTGAGGAGGGCAAATGTGGTGATTGGGCAGGTGTGGGGGTTGGGAAAGAAGTTATTCGCAGATGATTTTGAAGGAGAATGAAATTGTTTGATTCACTAGTGATGAGTGTGCTATTGTATGGAGTCGAGGTGTGGGGGTGGAAGGAAAGTGAGGAGGTAAATATAACGCAGGAGAGGTATGTAAAGTGGACCCTGGGGTTGGCAAGGAACACGCCTAATAGTATTGTCAGGAGGGAGACGGGGAGAACGAGTGGAGGGATTATAGCAGGGAGCCGGGCGTGTAAATATAAGGAGAAATTTTTGGAAGAGGGGGGAAGTAGGCTGGTTAGGGAGCGATGCTGGGAGAAGGAGAACAGGAGAGGGGGTGGGAAGATGGAGGTTGAGAGGGAAAGGTGCTTTAGAACGAATGGACTGCAGATGGATGAAGTGAGAAGGATGCACGAGGAAGGGAGAAAGGTCTATGAGTTGGTTCAGAAAAACGGCATGGAGAGAGAGAATACAGAAGGGGAAGAGAGAATAAGAGATTCAAGGTTTAATGGGAACTATGTGTGGATTATGCCAAGAGCGAGAGCGCAATATTTATGTGAGAAAGGAGAGAAAGGAAGTCAGGAGCTTATAGCGAGGATGAGGTGTGTTTGCATGGAGGGTTTCAATAGGTTCTGGCTATCTCGGGAGAAAAGGTTGTGTGAACTGTGTGGGAAGGGGGGTGCAAGAGTGAAGCACTGGTTAGAGGAGTGGGTAGAGGTGGAAAGGAGTTTGATAAGCATGGAGGTATTGATGCGTGAAACGGGGGAAAAAAGGGCAGAAGCATGGTTGCAGGGAGTGTTGGGTAAGATGGAGAAGAAGAGAAGGAAGGAGGAAGAGGAATGGAGAAGGAAAGATTGTAAATAGGAGAGGAAGTGGATACAAATAAGATGTAAATATTGTAAATAGTAGATAAGTAGTAGGTATTAGTTGGATTAGCTTTGTTGTTGGATGGCGAAATGAAATCACCAGAAACTCTCTTTCTTTTTATATTAACCTTATTCTATTTAGTGCTAATACACATGTAGTAGATAGGTTTGAAATATAACCTTTAAGTATGTAGAAAAGATGACATTTATTTTTAGAAAAATATTGTCACAACTAAATTTTTCTCAGGAAGATATTTTAATCCTCATATTTAAATTCAAAATGATTGTAATGTCCGCCAAGGTAGTGAAAGTAAAGTTTCTTTTGCTTCTCAGCTTCCTCCATCTTTTTAAATTTATCCTCCTGTGGTGTATTCTCGGATGCTTCCTCAAAGACTTTCAGGATTCTACCAGGCAAGAATACAGAAAACTAATTGTCCAATTCAAACACAATCCTATTACGATACTTTGTTCGTAATTTTCGAATCTTGGAGACAGCATACTTCTTCTTCACAGTCAGTTCCGATCCATTCGACCAATTGCGTTAATCTTTTCAAGATTCATCTTCTCTAAACGCTTATTTTATCTTTATCGCAAGAAGTTTGCACTGCACTGCAAGTTGTTGAATGAAACCATTGCAATCTGTCGCTGCTTTTATAGTCCATTATCCCACTCTCAAACATTACCCCACTCGTTGCACATGCGCACAAATCTTCTAGATGCTTCAAGAAAATGAAACTGTTTAGTTACAGAAATGGCACTCCGTGTAAGTAATGACTGCCAAATTTATTTGTTAATAACATTATTATTTATTATGTAGGAACATATATCAATAATAATCATACAAGTATTAGTTAGAAATTTGAAAACATTTTGTATATAACATGACTAATGGTTAACTAGTGGATAGGTTTAAAAGTAATGAACACTTTTATTACCGCTAGTTATTACATTCTCATCCAGAGAAGGTATTAGATTTGTGTAAAATTTGACCCCACCGGTTTTTGTCAAATGTCCACGTTTTGAGACACCCTGAACCCAAAAGACAGGTTTTTAGAAATGTGTCTTTTTGTTTCTATGTGTGCATGTGTGTCTGTATGTGTGTATTTATGTGTGTATGTCGATTTTTAGTCTGTTAGCACGATAACTTTCGAAAGAATTGACAGATTGGATTGGGCTTTGGTATACTCTTCAAGTGTCCTAAAATGAAGGTAAAGTTCGTTAGCCAGCCATTTTGGATAAAAATTCGAAAAGTTAGAGCATTTTGAAAATTTTTGAGACAATTTTTTTCAAAATTTGAAAATCATAATTACGGCTATTCATAGTATTCAAAAATTCAAACAATTTATTCTCATGACATTTTTCGATACGAAAAAAAGTCAGGAGAAGAGAAATGTTTCTTTGTGCACATCCTACAAGATTATCATAACGACTTTTTGAATTTTCTGGAAAAATCGAAAATTCAAAGATACGACAAATGATGATGAAACAAAACTTGTGCGTAAAAAAACGATCTACAAATTTGTTATTGATCACTTCTTGAGAGAATGCGTATTTTTTGTTTTATTCGTAAAAAAAGCATTAAAAATAGAAAAATTACATCTTTGGAAAACAACGCAAGGTACGTAAAAAGACGAATAGACAAAAACTGGGCATTCAAAAAAGATCTACAAATTTATTGGCAATCAATTTTTGATACAATCCATAGTTTTTGCTTTAATCTTAGAAAATAAAATTAAAAATGAAAGAATTAAGTGTTTGGACAAACGACACAAGCTACGAAAAAAATTAATAAGCAAAAGTTCCTCACACCAGAAAGAGCTATAAATATGTGCCATAAATAATTTTTTTAAAGAATTGTATTTTTTGTTTTAATCATAAATAATTGCATTGAAAATAAAAAAATTAAATTCTTGGAAAAACCACACAAGAGATGGAAAAAAAATTAATAGACAACAGTTGTTCAACCAAAAATGATCTACAAATTTTTCATAAACTTTTGTTATAAAAATTTTCATAGCACCACTTTACGCTAGGATGCGTATTTTTAGTTCAAATCGTAAAAAATAACATTGAAATTAAACAAATTCAATGTATCGAAAAATGACACAATTTGCAATAAAATTTTTGAAATTACCCCCACCCCTTTTTTGTCAAATGTACAGACAAACAATTTATCCTAACGACTTTTTTTTGATAGAAAAAATTTACCAAAGTTATAGCATTTACAAAATTCAAAAAAACAAACGAAAATGAAAATATAAAGCCAAACGCATGATATAAAAAAAAAGTCAGGAGGAGAACAACGTTGATTTTTCAACACACTACAAGATTGTCATAATGACTTAGAATTTTTTTGAAAAATCGAAAATTCAAATTTTGACCGCAAAAAAAAATAATAAAAATTTTCATTTTGCGGTCAAACTATGCAAGATACAACGTGCGGTTTGTGTTTTATTCGTGAAAAACAAAATTAAAAATAAAAATAATAAATTTTTGGACAAATAACAGAATCTAAGAACAAAATTATGGAAGAAAAGTTGTTTGCTTAAAAAAGAGCTACACATTTTCGTTATTAAATATTTTTGATAGGATGCGTAGTTACTGTTTTAAACGTAAAAAATAAAATTGAAAATAAAAAAATTAAATTTTTGGAGAAACGATCTATGTATAAATGAATAAACAAAAGTTGTTGCCCCAAAGAAGAACTACCAATTTTTCATGCGTAATTGTTTGATAGGACCCGTGGTTTTTGTTTTAATCGTAACAAATAGCATTAAAAATAAAAAAATTAAATTTTTTGAAAAACGACAGAAGATACGAAAAAAAGTTAAAAGATAAGAATTGCTCACCCAAAACAGATCTAAAAATTTGTTGATTATCATTTTTAGACAGCACAAGTAGATTTTTTTCTGATTGTAAAAAATAAGATTCAAAATTTAAAAATTAAATTTTTGGAAAAATGACAAATTTGCAATGAAATGTTTGATAATAAAATTTTTTTCACATTCTCATCAGAGAAGGTATTAGATTTTCGTAAATCCCCCCCCCCACACCCGTTTTAGTCAAAACACACACACACACGTATATATATATATATATATATATATAACACACAACACACACACACACACGCATATATACATTCGGTTTCGATTCCCTTGGAATAGAACAGAAGGGCTTATGGCAAAGCCACCGAACGCGTCCTCGGGCTGCGGATGGAGGGTCCCCGTACCAAGGGTTTCCGCTGAATATGGTTACAATAATTAATAAGCAGTCGCGGACAATTGTCCAGGGATGGTCCCGAAGGAATAACCCCTAAGCGAAGGTGTGAGAACCGTGCCGAAAGCTGCATGGCACCTGGGTGAGGTGCCTTTAACGGTGACTCTGGGATACCGGGCGACGTCTCAGAGTATCAGCCTTATCCTTGCACGCGGGGCTCTACAAGGATTGACAAACCCTTTCCCTAGCTGCTCGTGGGAACAACAATGAAACCAACAAACCACCAAAATGTTGTAGATGCGGTTCAAAACGATCGAACGCGCAGAGCACCCGACAATGGATCGGCAAACAATGCCAATCACCCTAGAGTTCGGGGTGCTGAAAATAATTTAGATGGAAACACGACGACGAACCGGCGAAACGCCCACATTCAGTGGACGGATCAACTTAAGAATGACGTGCTAGACTGCTACGATGCCAGTATTATCCCTGTTCGCGGAGGCTTTATGGCGCGTATGCATACTCTGTGGTGCCAGAAACACCCAGAGCTTCAATACGTTTCGCATCAGTCTTTGCGAAATCAAGCCGTCTACCTCCGGAAAAATGGATATGGATATGAAACGACATTAGGACCAACCGCAGAAAGCAGGCAACTTCTGGAAGATGATCGCAATTTCAGTACAAGGAGGAACATCAACATGCAAGTTCCTCTTAAGCCCCAAGATCTGGCTGAAATGGATGCCTCCCTTCGTGGAGATATCTCGCAAGAGTCCGTCCTCTGGACCATCAATTGCTCAGTTTATGATGCTGCGAGAGCTTTGGCTGATTTAAATCGAAGGCTGAAACCGACGATGGATCAGAAGACCAGACGACGCTTGCATCAACTGAACAAGAAAATTGGATGGGCAAGACAGAATGCGTCCCGTGTTCAATGTGTGATTGACTACATAACATCTGGTAGACCGTTCACGGAAAGGGTTCGAAAGTTCGCCCAAGAACTAAGGACCTTGAATCACACACTGAACAAGTCAAAGCTGCTGACAATCAAGCAGCATATTGTTAACAAAATAAGGCTGTTATCTGACGCAAGGAGGAGGATGCAGAAGAGGGAGAGATGGAACAGGGAGAATCAAGAGTTTCTTGCTGACCCATCACGCCTCTTCAGTGATCCCCCTGTTTTTGTAAAAAATCCACCCAAGCCCAAGGAGGTAGAGACTTTTTGGAGAGAGGTGTACAAGATCCCGAAAACACTAGAGTTGAAAGAAGATACTGACAATATGATCCGCTTCAAGGAGTTTTGCGACAGCCACATAAAATCTGAGGAGGAGTGCCCATCAGTCAGTGCCGCAGAGGTGAAAAAAGCACTTAGAGGCACTAAGAACTTTTCCGGTGCTGGACCAGATTGTATCAAGAACTTTTGGTGGAAGAAGTTTACTTCTATACACCAACATTTGGCCCGCATATTCACCTCATATTTATAGTCGGAGACGCCCATTCCGCAGTGGCTGGTGTTGGGACGCACTATACTCCTACCGAAAAGAGGCAACTTGTCCAGACCGGAGAATTACAGGCCAATAACTTGTTTAAACACACTGTATAAGATCTTTACAGCTGTCCTAAACAACAGGATCGTTCGACGAATTGAGCCTGTATGGCGAGAGATGTACGAACAACGAGGCTCGAATAAAGGTGTAGCAGGCTGTCGAGAGAACCTGCTGATTGACAGGTGTGTCTGTAAAGACGCTGCCGCCCATCAGCGCGTCCTGTCAATGGCCTGGATTGACTACCGGAAAGCTTTCAATTCAACCTCTCACATACTTATCATCTGTCTGTTGGAAAGCTTGAAGGTACATCCACACATAGTGAGGTGCATAGAGAGATTGATGCCTCTTTGGAAAACTAGATTTACCATCTCATCTAGGAATCATCGTCTGACGACGAACAAGGTCACCTTCCAGAGGGGCGTCTTTCAAGGGGATAGTATGAGCCCTTTGCTTTTTTGCAGCACACTTCTGCCTCTATCTCTCGCACTACGAAATTCTCCTGGATACCTCTTTGGCGACACTAATCAGCGTGAGCATAAGGTCACTCATGTATTTTATATGGATGACCTGAAGATCTATGCCGCTGGTAAAAGCAAACTTTAAACTGCTGTAAATATCGTAAAGAACTACACAGGAGAGATTGGGATGGACTTTGGTTTGGACAAGTGCGCCAAAATTCATTTGAAGAAAGGAAAGATTACTGGCGTTCTCAAGGACCCTGAGCTTGTGGATATAAGTGTTATTAGACATGTTAACACTGGAGAGACCTACACATACCTGGGCGTACCTCAAAGCCGCATTCAGGACGTAACATCAGTGAAGGAGTCTCTCCGAAGCAGATACAAGAATCTTCTTCGACAGGTTTGGTCTTCCAATCTGTCGGCGTTGAACAAGGTATCTGCGACTAACGTGCTTGCCGTCCCAGTTCTACTCTACTCGTTTGGGGTGGTTCAATGGACGAAGAACGAGCTTAAGGCCCTTGATGTCACCACGCGTAAGATCATGCATACGCATAAAAACTTGCATATCAATTCGTCAGTTCCGCGATTATACATTTCACGCCGTCAAGGCGGACGCGGACTTCTGAATCTCCAGTGTCTTCATAACCGAATTGTTTTAAGTACAGCTTACATCGTTGCGAATGGCAGAGATCCTCTCCTAAACATGGTCACAAACCACGAGATGATTGGCGAAGGAGCGTTCCTTTACAAAGCCGCGGAGCAAGCTGCCGAGACCCTTGGCCTGAATTTTAACATCAGAAGTGAAGAAACTGCATTACTCCAGCTAGATGCTTCACATCTAAAAGCCGAAGTAAAGAAAGCAGAGGTGGAAAAATTTCACCAAGAGCTACTCGACAAGCATATGCACGGAAATTTTCACAGAAATGTATGAAAACAGTCCTTGTCGAAGGAGCAAACTTTTGCTTTCCTCAAATCATCAGGGCTCAATTCAGGTAAAGAGAGCTTCATTTTCGCATGCCAGGACGGTGTAATCTCCACCTTAGCATATCGCGCCCGCATTTTATGTCAAAAAGTTCCCAGTGATAGGTGCAGAGCGTGTCATGCACACGCTGAGTACCTACAACACATACTATCGGGGTGTCCGACCCACGCAGGAACAACGTATATCTATAGACATAATGCGGCCCTAAGAGTACTTTATTACCCCCTTTGTCGCACTTACGGTGTGGGTCGCGACCCTGCCCTGCCGAACGCTCCAAGGGATATAGAGTCAATTGTCCGAAACGAGAAGTGCCAGATTTTTTGGAACTACGATTTTCGGGCAGCAGTCTCCGTTGCGCACTCGAGGCCTGACATTGTTCTCCAAGACTTCGAGAAACGAACGATATTCGTGATCGAATTCTCGGCTCCGTCCGAATACAACATCACTGCAAAGGAGAAAGAAAAAGAGGAGAGGTATCAAGACCTTAAAAGATAGCTGCAACGACTGTACCCAAAATATTCGGTACGAGTAATTGTCCTTGTGATAGGTGCTCTCAGAGGTGCTAAATTATCACTGGTTCGTAACCTTAAAGCCATACCCGCGTGCCAAAAATATGCCAAGGCACTTGCGAGATGAATGCAGAGAGCTGTCATCCTTGGGTCGCTTCGTGTCCTCAAGACACACGAGGGTTTCGCCGGCCTGTCGTTATGATTTCGTCGTGCCCTGTGATCACCCATCTCACGGATGTGAGACGTGTCCATAGGTGTATTTTACCGCGGTTCTACTGGGGGCTATTGACATTTTCTTTTTAGATGGCAGTTGCTCTTAGTGGTACCCTGCGGTGATTGTTTAACTTTTTTTTATAATTATATACATATATACATATATACATGTATACATACATATTAGGGTGGCTCAAAAATGCATGGCAAAATTTTTTTTCATGCTAGAGGGCAACGATCCCCCCCATTCTGTTCCAAATCCGAAAAAAGAAACTCGCTAATTTTTGTTTCTTCGATTTGACTGCTGCTTGTTTTGATTTGAATTTTTCCATGTAAAATGCATGGGGAAAAATCCCTTCTTTCAGTTTTTGTAATAATTTTTTAGGGGTTGAAAAAATGTGACGGGAAAGTATGGAGGCTTGTAGAGAATTATCCAACGAAGAGTTTCATGTATCGGACATATGGGTTTGACACCTCTAACACACCCCCACGAGTCATCAGAGAAGGTTTTAGATTTGTGTAAAATTCCATTTTGCGGTAAAAATATACAGAAAATGAAAAAAAATAAAGAATGCAAAATTGTGTATGTAAAAAAGATCTACAAATTTGTTATTGATCACTTTTTGATAGAATGTGTATTTTTTGTTTTATTCGTAAAAAATAGCATTAAAAATATAAAAATTAAATCTTTGGAAAAACAACGCAAGGTACGTAAAAAGACGAATAGACAAAAATTGTGCATTCAAAAAAGATCTACAAATTTATTGGCAATCACTTTTTGATAGAATCCGTAGTTTTTGCTTTAATCTTAGAAAATAAAATTAAAAATGAAAGAATTAAATGTTTGGACAAACGACACAAGCTACGAAAAAAATTAATAAGCAAAAGTTGCTCACACAAGAAAGAGCTATAAACATGTGTCATAAATAATTTTTTTAAAGAATGGTATTTTTTGTTTTGATCATAAATAATCGCATTAGAAATAAAAAATTAAATTTTTGGAAAAACCACACAAGAGACGGAAAGAAAATTAATAGACAAAAATTGTTTAACCAAAAATGTCCTACAAATTTTTTATAAACTTTTGTTATACAAATTTTCATAGAAACACTTTACGCTAGGATGCATATTTTTGGTTCAAATTGTAAAAAATAACTTTGAAAATAAACAAATTGAATATATCGAAAAGCGACACAAGTTGCAATAAACTGTTTAATAACAAAATTGTTTTTTATAGGTCGCGCACTTTTTACATTCTCATTTAGAGAAGGTATTAGATTTGTGTAAAATTTGAC
>CAKNXH010058331.1:64043-110513 GCA_932178445.1 Andricus quercusramuli | reverse complement strand
TGTGTATGTATGTAGATTTTTATTTTGTTAGCACGATAACTTTCGAAAGAATTGACAGATTGGATTGGGCTTTGGTATACTCTTCAAGTGTCCTAAAATGAAGGTCAAGTTCGTTAGCCAGCCATTTTGGATAAAAATTAAAAAATTAAGAGCATTTTGAAAATTTTTGAGACCACTTTTTTTCAAAATTTGAAAATTATATGTGTGACTGTTCATAGTACTCAGAAATTCCAACAATATATTCTTATAACATTTTCAGAATACTTAATTGTTTTTATGTTCTCCATACTATTTCTAACACGAGTTGCACACACTATTTTTCATCACGAATGTGAGGAATATGCACTTTTTGGATTTTATCCGCACGAGCGAAGCGAGTGCGGAATATCGTCTGTGGGGGTGGGGGCCCGGGGGGTTCGGGGGCTGAGCCCCCCGAGAGGAAAAACACCCCAATCAAAAACATAATTTCAGGTGCCGATGGCCTTGTTTTACGAAACAAACGCACCTAACCTGAAACCTGCTGTGGACATATTTAAGTATGATATTTAGATCTAATAGGTTTTTTTTTATTATGATTACATATAATTAATATGAATATTCATATTAATCATATCAATATTATTTGTCATTTTTTTTATACCTACTTCTTGCATCCACGACACAAAACAAACTGTTATTTTGACATTTTGAAGATGATAACGTTGAAGTTAGTAGAAGGTTAGTTGCGTTTGTTTCGTGAAAACACGGCGAAGCGTGTGATTTTTCTTACTAAAACACGGTGGAGCGTGCGATATTTCTTCTAAAACACGGAGCAACGTGCGATCATTGTAGAACGCACACTATTCGCACGGCATGCGCAATATGCCACAATGCGCACGGAAAACAGATGTGAAATATGGCATATTCCGTGCATGCGTGATGAAAATTTGTATTTTTACATTCTCACCGAGAGAAGGTATTAGATTTGTGTAAGATTTGACCCCCCCCCCCCCCCGTTTTTTGTCAAATGTCCATTTTTCAATAATTATTTTAAAATTTATCATATACATGTTCCAAAAACGTCTTAGATACTTTATTTCTCCCCTTTGCAGGTAGTTGGAAAAAATCTTTCAAATTTTATGTTTTATGAGAAAGATACGGAAATATACGCTGACGTAATGGAATTCCCTTCTTCATTTGATATTAAATACAAATTTAATCATTTTTATCTGAAGAACATAGAACATAACATATAGTCATTGCGAAGCGTGACTACCAAATATCGAGCGCGAAGCGCGAGTGTCTTGATGAGAATTTGTTCCTTAAGGTCGAGAGAACCTTAAGTAAACTAGTTCTTTTTATGTAAAACTGACGTAATTAAACCAAAAGTAAGTCATGACGATGAAGTTTACTAAGAGAGTATTAGCTCGCCAAACGCGCAATAGCGAGCATACGAAGAGCGAAAACCTAGAGGAACCAAGCTTAAAGCGTCAGGCAAATGTGTACGAGCGCGTAGCGCGAGGTGAACACATTATCGAGCCCGAAGCGCGAGATAAACATATCATCGAGCGCGAAGCGCGAGAGCCAACAGGTGCGCGCCCTAGGCGCGCACAAATTGGCAAGCGAAGCGAGCCGCGCGCAAAGCGCGCGATGCGAATATACCCGCGATGCGGGCAGATTTATTTTTTATTTATTCAAGGAAAAAGATTTAACACATTTTTACAAATTAAATCTTAACCTAATTTGATAAGAGAAACATTGTGAAAATAGGAATTCGCACTTCAACCAAATCCAAAATTTCTTACATTTGAATACATTTAAATAAAAAATTGCATCGGGCAGGCAGAGAGTTCCAATAGCAGGGAGGTTCAAAGAAGTAGACCAGAGGTTGAGCAAAGACAATGAGAGGAGCAATGGCACTGAGAGGAACGTATTCTTTGAAATCACTTTCCTTCAACATTGGTTCAGGTTCTTTACCATAGTAGGCTGCCTGAAAGTTTGCATACATTTCATACAGTAGTGCAAACTGATTATGGCCAAAGTCCAGATTTAAATTACCATACGGGTAGTACTATAAATTGAGGAATAACTTGACATTAGTTATATTGCAGTGATCGAAGCGATTGGCATATCTGGCTAGCCTGGAATCCAGTCTGGAAATCCAGTATAACGTAATGTGGTTTTTCCAAATGAGTTGATGTTTTCACAGTCCATATATGTCTTGTGGTGGTGGGAAACATGGGGTAGTCACACAATTCCCACGAGCGAAAACACATAGAGATGAGAAAATCTTTTTTGCAACACTGTACGGGAAGTTCTCAATATATGCACCAGAAAATGAGCAGAAAACGGCCAATTCTTGATGACGTCAAAGTGTGCGGGAATCATAACATTCCCGCACAAAATTTCATGCGGGAATGTTGACCATCAAGCATACTTTGAAGGGAAGTGTGTATCTGCTGTATTCCACACACGGAAATTAACGGAACCGCTAGTTTCTGATTGGTCGCAAGAATTATCACAACCAATCTGAAGCCACCGGAAGCGTGATCCAACAGTATAATCTGCCATCGGTCAAAATTTTACGCGCGCGATTTGAAATCAAATTAATTTCATTCGATTTTGAATCGCGCGCCCGATTACAGCCAATTGCAGAATTTGTCAGCTTTCCTTTTATTTATTTTTTTGTCAGAATTTCGTCAGCTGAGAGGTTGACCGTTTAGGTTAGTTTGCCTGGTGCAACTTCGTGTATCTTTGGGAAGCTTACTTTTGAGAGAGTCGAGTGTAAATAATTTTATTTCGTTTCTTTTCCTCTCGGGGGGCTTCGCCCCCCGAACGCCTCACGGGTGCTCCGCCCTCGTCCTGGCCGGGGCTCTGCCCCGGACCCCGCCCTACCCCCCACAATCTTATTACCTACCAAAATTTTTGATGCCACGAACTTCCCTTTACAGGGCTTACAAAAAATAGTATATGAGACGCGTGCGGGTTGGTGATTCCTACTTGTTTGACGTTTGCCAGCCTCGCTTCGCGAACGTCAAACTCGTAGGAATCACCAACTTCCCGCACTTGTATCATAATGTACTATTCCACTAATGTTCAGCAAATTTATCTTTTGCTCATCCGAAGCTATTACATATGGTATCATCCATTTCCTAGCGCTTGTCGTGCTTGAACAACAGCATTCAAGTCACTGCGTGATCTTGTTAGGATAAGTTCATGCTTTGCATTGACAACGATCTTTCGATAGTCTTCAGCAAACCCTAGGATCATACTGAGTGGTATAGTGACATCAAAGTATCACTCGTCATTGGTGCTAGTGAGACCAACATTCTTGTAGCGATCAATATCTTTAGATCTTTAGACCAAGCTGTGTCGGAAAAAGCACATTCTGAGGTCTGAGCTCCTCGCGCGCTGCTTGATAACTGGTTTGCATTCGACATGTTGACGCTCTTATATAGACTTTTTTGCGATTGTACACTATACCCATTCTGATTATGATTTAACGTGTAGACGTATTTCTATCACCTCTCCTCGGAAATTCACCAAGTCACCCTCCTGATCAACAATGAGGAGCTGAATTTGATGTATTTTTTCACGGCGATTGGAAAGTAAATGACGTGTGACGGCACCTCAACGATCTTATATCCTACACGTAATCATTACACGTAATGATCGTAAATGAGAATTATTAGCTGACATTTGGTGAAGGCCCGGAGGTGAGACATCAAAAACAGTGGCCGAAGAACTAAGAGGATTAACAGACAAAGACGTAGGTACCAAAGGGGGCCCCAAACTACTGCTACTAGAGTCGCACGAGTTGCTGAAATATGAACTCGAGAAGTTTAAGCCAGATAGAGTGTTTAACATACCGGTAGTATCTGGATGTCTTAGGTTAGGGCACGAACGTTGTGGAGAAGAGCCAGTGGTGTCTGAAAGTCTAAGCTGAGAGTAGTGTTGAGACGAAGAATCAGGCGCATGGCCATTAGTTGGCTGGTTTAAGGAGGCAAGTCAGGACTGAGCTGACGTCGATGGTGAGCTAAGGTGAGTTTTCAAGAAAGAGTCAAGGTCCGCATGCTCTGGGACCCTCACTGGTTTAAATGAAGCATCCTTTACGTCTTTGATCCAGACTGATTTCCTGAATATCCATGCCTTACCGTCGAGCTTTCCATGACGTATCTTTTCTTTGACTGACTTCAGGCGTAAGTAACAATCCATTGATTGGTTTTGGTTCACGCGTACTTCTCCTCCCTTCAAGTTAGAATCAATTTCGTGGACTGTTAGTGATTTTTTGTTTCTTATTTTGGAGGAGATCAGGTCTGAGTGAGCCCTCGCATTAGAGAGCCGAGCGATTATTGGTTTCGGCTGGTTCTGAGCTTTAGATGGAATGCGAAAGACATCCTCAATATCCCCCTTAAGCAGTTTGGAGCCGGTTAAAACCCCAATTTTCTCAACAACACTCGTGAGATCTTCGTGAGCAGACATTGGGAAACCCGTAATAATCACCTCTCTGTCTCTGATCGCATCTTCCAAGCGGGTAATCCTTTCTCCATGAAAAACTTTTATATCTTCTATGGTTGCTTTCTGAGCCGAATTTTCTCTAGCTAACTGCTCTTGTGTAGCTTCAACTTTGGAGATTCTGGAACACACCGACTCAATTTTGCCGAGAAGGTTATCGTTTTGAGCGGTGATCGATTGTAGCTGGGCCGAAATGCTGGGGGAAGATGGCCGAAAGGCAGATCAGATTACGTTTGGCCAGTATCATCCCAGAAACAAGATCAGGATCAGCAGAAGGTTGGCTACTGAGGGTTGTAGGAGCAGGTTGTTGATGGAGGATTTGTTCTGTTGGACTTATTAATGCGGGCCGCGTGAGTGACGTATCCTCCTTCGTTGAACTTCACAGGAAATTGTGACAGCTGAGTAGAGTATCCTCCGAAAGAGCATTGCGGTTAGAAGTTCCTAAAGAGTGAGAAGCTGGGACCCCTTCGCCAAGAATAATATCGCTCGTGATAAAAGAAGAGAATTTGGAAGCCTCATCAGCAAAGCTGAAGCTGGAGTGGCACTGCCTGCAGACCGTAAGGACGTTCTTCTTCTGAGGAATCTCATAGAACTCAGTGCATTTCGGGTGGTAGGCTTCGTTGCAGGATTCACAGTAGATAGCAACTCTTTGGATTGTACCCCCGCATGTATTACAGTTGGGCTTCAAACTGATGTTCTTAAGGTCGGTATTGTGCATCATAACGAAAAATATCGTTAACGTTGAAAAATAGATGACAGGGATAAAGATCCCTTCGCGCAGGCAACCCGATCTACTCCCGTGCCAAGTACAATGTTATAGTAGGATTTAGGCTCCGTAGCCGCTACGCTGCCAGCACATTGGAAAGCGGACCAATGAAAACGTATCCGTTACGTTAGCGGTAAACGCAAGCAACACTAACCAAACCTTTAGAAGGCAAATTATGAATGACGATTGTAAACCTCTGCTCCGCCGATCGAACACCTTATCAGGAAGTAGACGCCTTCTTCAACGCCACAAAATCACTAATAAAATAGTTCAGACACCGAGAAAAACGAAAATACCGGAGCCGACAAAACAGTCAAAGCGCACAGTTAGCCACCAAGCGGCAGCCTGTTCTCAATACTATTTCTAACCACTAAAACAATGAAATAACTATCATTAATGCTCACAGTACTTGCAAATTTGTATTTTTACATTCTCATCCAGAGAAGGTATTCGATTTGTGTAAGCTTTGACCCCCTCCCCCGGTTTTCGCCAAATGTCCATTTTCCAATAATCCATTAAAAATTTATCACACATATGTTCGAAAAACGACTTAGATACTTTTTTTCTCCCCTTTTCAGGTAGTTGGTAAAAATCTTTCAAATTCTATGATTCATTAGAAAGATACGGAAACATATGCTGAATTAATGGAATTTCCTTCTTCATTTGATATAAAATACAAATTTAGTCATTTTTATCTGAAGAACATAGAACATAACATATAGTCGTTGCGAAGCGCGACGACCAAATCTCGCGCCGCAAGCGCTCTCAAACTTTTGGGTTTCTATTATACGATGAACAGAAACGAGCGTGGAGCGCGAGGTTTACATGATTTTTAAAGCAAATATCGAGGGCGAAGCGCGAGTGTTTTGATGAGAAGGTGTTCCTTAAAGTCGATAGAACTTTAAGTAAATTTGGTCTTCTTTTTATGTAAAACTGACGGAATTAAACCAAAAGCAAGTCATAACGATGAAGTTTACTAAGAGAGTATTAGCCCGCGAAGCGCGCAATAGCGAGCACAGGAAGTGCGAAAACCTAGAGGAACCAAGCTTAAAGCGTCAGGCAAATGTGTCCGAGCGCGTAGCGCGAGGAGAACACATAATCGAGCGCGAAGCGCGAGATCCAACAGGTGCGCGCCTTAGGCGCGCACAAATTGGCGAGCGAAGCGAGCCGCGCGCGAAGCGTGCGAGGAGAATGTGCTCGCGAGGCGGGCAGGTTTTTTCGATGATGATAATACAGATCCCTTCTAATCTCACTTGTGTTCAAGACATAACTCCTTGCTATGAAAAGCTTATATCTAGAAAAACTATCTGCCTTCGATCTCTCTAGTAGCTCAGTGGTTAAAGCACCCGACCGGCAATTGAAAGAAGTGAGGTTCGATTCCCACCGGAGCAAAGGAGAAAGATCTCTTTTCAGAAATTAAAAATTTTCAATTTATAAATTCCGATACTTTAATTTCGTGGAGCAATTCGTGGTGATCTATTATTCGAGTACCTCAATAATCTGGAACTCTCGGAGTTTAAATTCCGTTTCAACTTCAATATGATAATTAACGATAGTTTTATCATTTGAATAGTATATGAAAAATTCTTACCTGTAATAATGCAAACACTGGTGAGGAATAGTATTTTTAGGGCACTTAAACTTCAGTAGAATGTACAGTTATTTGTTAATTTAATTTAATTCGAGTCATTCGTTAGTTAATACTTACTAAGTAAATTATACAATACATAAATTTTCAACAAGGAATTAGTAAATTTCAAGGTCTGAATCATCTTTATCTTGTTTGATCTTGCTTTCATATTTTCGTTAAATTTTCAGGTACGAGATATTGATGTTTCACTCAGGGTTAGTTTTTTATGACATTTTATGTTGGCCATCGCAGAGCAAAAAAGAGCAAAAGTCTCCACTGCGTTTTCTGAATATTATTATTTTTTACGCGTTTAATAAGTATATGTAAGTTCCGCTACATAAATTTACGTGGAAAGTTATTTTTTGAGAGAAATCATAAAAAGGGGTAAATTTTCAAGTGTTGTATAATTAATTCAGAGTTCTGAATCATCTTTACGTTATTCGCGGTTGTTTTTACACTCTTAGAACATTTTTGGTCACGAGGAGTAGGTATGTATGACTTAGGGGTACTTTTTTGGGACAAGTATTATATGTCATCGGAGAGCAGAAAAAGAGCAAAGATTTAGCGCCAACTGTGTTTTATGAGTATCATTGTTTTTTATGCGTTTTATAAGTATATGTAAGTTCCGCTACATAAATTTACGTTGAAGGGTAGTTTTTGGGAAAAATTACAATAGGGGTAAATTTCCAAGTTTAAAGAAATTGATTCAGTGTTCTGAATCATCTTTACGTCATTCAATGTTGTTTTTACACTTTTAGAATATTTTAGGTCACGAGGGGTTGGTTCTGTATGACTTAGGGATAGTTTTTTGGAACACGTATTATATATTTTTGGAGAGCAAATAAAAAGCAAAAAAATGTACCCTCATCGTTTATTTCATTATAATAATATTTAGTGAGTTTTTATAGGTGGCGGTGCTGAGTATACGTCGTACTAGCGCGGCCATCCTTATCTCGGAAGTGTGAAGAGCAACAAAATTTTTTTTTGAGCATAAAATTTGCAAAAAAAAGCAAAAAAAATGGCGTTTTTCATTTTTCATTTTGCCTTGGGTGCGGCGCTGAGTCGATGGACCTCTGAAAGGTGGTTAGTACGCAACTGATCTGGAAACTATATAAGCGCTGTATTTATAGCTTTCACAGCAGTTGAGATCAAGATGCGGTTCAAGACACAACCTATTAAACTTCCGGTATTTAATATTGATAACCTCGTCCAATCAAAAAAGTATAGGGTGAGACGACATGGTAGCCTTCTGCCAGACATCATTCGCGCCGTGTTTTGTGGACCATCAAATTGCGGCAAGATAAATATATTAGCTGTCCTAATCTTACACCCAAATGGATTGAAATTTGAAAGTTTCTACGTCTACTCGAAGTCCATCAAACAACCAAAGTACAAATTGTTGGAACGGGTGTTGAATGATGTAGATGGAGTTGAGTATTTTCCCTTCAGCCAGCTTGAAGAAGCATTACCACCAAGCGAAGCTCAAGCAAATTCGATAATTGTATTTGATGATGTTGCCTGTGAGAAACAGGACAATATTCGAGTCTTTTTCTGTACAGGCAGACACGCTTATGTTGACAGTTTTTACTTATAACAAACTTACGCTCGAATACCTGAACATCTGGTTCTAGATAACTTTAATCTATTGATAGTTTTCAAGCAAGATGAAAAGAATTGAAGACATGTGGATGGCGGTCATGTGAACACAGACATGAGTTATTTACAATTTTAAGACTTATGTGCAACATGTTGGAATACTGACAAATATGGATTGTTGTCATTGATAAGGATAGTGAGCTCCATGAGGGAAAATACAGAAAAGTTTTTGACTGTTTCATCTCTCTATAAATATATGTCATGTAATGGAAATGTCATTATAAATTGAGACATCAACACGTCAACATGTCAAAGTTTCACAAAGAGAAAAGGGGTGCTCCGTCAAATTGCTAAAGCCAGAGAGGCGATTCAGCGTAAACTTCGAATGCTCAAAATGGGTAAAGAAGCCACTGAAAAGATAATGAGTGAAACGTTGAGGCCAATCATCATGCCACTGCAGAAACTGGTTGATATATCGAATCCTTCAGTCAAGAAGGAAGTTAATCAAAATGAGCTTGTAAAGAAAAAAGATGAGGAAAACGAGCAGAAGGAGGAGGACGAGCAGGCAGAAAAGAAGCGATACAGTCCCAGTGAATCTATTCGCACTAGCAACAATAATCAGTACAAGAACTTCATTTCAAATTTGTTCAAGGTATCACGCAGACGATCATCCAAAGTTGGAGGTTCTCTACCACAGTATACGGTAGCAAGAAAAATTGTTAGGAGTGCCTATGTCTACTGGGACGACCATAACGAACTAGTTGATCGTCTTCGTCTACTACTTGCGTCTTAGGAATCAGGCAACCCGAGTCACAACAATGAAATTATATCAATTATTGAGGAACTTCGGGAAGCTGAAATCATATATTAGGAGGGTACTCATAACGCTTTCGTCAGTATTACGATAAGTATCAACGTGCTTGGACGTCACCTGGATCGAACAGCTTCAGGAAGCCGTGGGCCGCCTGGTTTTGAATTAAAGATTACTCCTGACGGTCCTTACGACGTAGATGGCAAGAGAGTTTGTAACGTTAGTGAGGCCAAAGAAAAATACGACGCAGTCAATTTGGGACTTGTACAGCGTATTGTACAAAACGAGATACGTACTGTGTATCAAGTCACATCATCTATGCTAAAAGAGATTGACAATAATAGTTTGATGAAACGTTCACTCGAAGAATCAATCAACGAAAAACTTAAAAACCTGCAGATTGACATCCAACAAGATTCATTAGACCGTAACATTGATCTCATTGCCCAGTTGGACGCTCGATTCAGCGCACTCGAGAATGGACAAGGAGAAATTGGCAGTAGTCACAGAACTGCATAAACCTGCTAGAAAGAATTATCCACGTCGTCGCATGCGAACGAGTTGTATAGACAAGACGCGGCAGGCATATTTGGTTAAAGTGCTATCCTATGCCCCTCAAAATAATAGCTACAAGTATTTACTTACCGTTATATATATTTTATCCAAGTATGCCTGTGCGGTTCCTGTTAAAAGCAAGAGTGGACCAGATGTCACTTCAGCAATAAAATCTATGCTTGTGCAGGATCGTGCGCCAAAAAACTTACACACCGATGAAGGCAAAGAATTTTATAATTCACATTTTAAAGAACTTATGCAACGATATGGCATCAATCTCTACTCAACGCATAATAATTTAATGGCGTCAATCTGTGAACGATTTAATGGCACGCTCAAGAATAAGACATCGATCAATCGGTATGAAGCCAAAAGATGTCAATGTCGAGGATGAAGAGGAGCTGATGCAACTCTTTAAAAAAACTGTGAAATATACCGAGGAGAAGACCAAAGTTCAAAGTTGGTGACAAAGTTCGAATCACCCAGCACAAGCACGGTTTTGAGAAAGAATACACTCCCAACTGGACAACAGAGATATTCACTGTGGATCGAGTTATGCTTACAAATCCAGTGACGTACAGACTCAAAGACTATCAAGAACAATCCGTTGCTGGTGGATTTTATGAGCGAGAACTTCTCAAAGTTAAGCATCCAGACGTATACCTTGTGGAAAAAGTAATCAAGAAACGCGGTAACAAAATATTTGTAAATTGGTTAGGTTTTGACAGTTCACACAACAGCTGGATAGATAAATCAGATATGTAATCAACTTTGTGCAATGTTGAATCAACTCTGTGTAATGTCGAACCGATGATGAATCAATGTTGAAACAACGATGAATCAATCCTGTACCAACGATGAAGCAATGTTGAACGAACGTTGAACCAATGATGAATCAAGAGCGATTTAAACTAAATTAAACTAAATTATGAGATTTATAATACTAAGTCTACGCTTGTGCTAACTAGATCTAAGATTTTTGGTAACTAAAAAAGCAATTCATATACATATTTCATGTTTTTATTCAATATAACCCTTATACCTACTATTTACAATTATTTACAACATAAACCAAATCTTTCACTGGAAGATCTAGCAATTATTCGTCACTATCACTCAAGACATCATCGACATCCATTGCGCTGATTCTATAATGCCCCCATGCGAGGGTGTAAGTTGTGAGTGTAATTTAGGAGTAAGTATCGCTTATCGTCATAATGACTTAGTGCAATCTTTTGTTGTTCAATCGTTTCGACGTTGTGCAGTCTTGACCTGATCACATATAGCGTTCTAGATTGGATACTCAAATTTCGCAAGCATTCGGTGTAATCATCGAAGGTAATACTTTTCTTTGCAACAGCTTCTTTTAGAACTTTGGCTTTTTTTAACAAAGTCCTCACCATTGACGCGGATACTATACAAATACATCTTACCCCGCAAACCAACAAATTCTGTAATTATTTCACTATTGCATTCATCTTTCATCAAACCCAAAACTTTCTTGTTTTTTTGCGGCATTCCAAAAACATTGTCTCTAGGGTGATCTGATGTGTCGAATTGTTGAATATTCTTTTCCATATCTTCTTTCACGTCGGCATAAATGTCCTGATACTTCACTTCAAACATTAAACTATCCGTGTCAGTGTACAAGAGTTTGCAGTTGTTACGATAGATTGGTTTATTAAACAATACTTCTGTCTTTTTTAACTCTATAGCCATGAGATTTTCAACTAAAAATGGCTCGGCTGTGGAAGTTGGATTTAGCTATGAGGGCTTCTGTTCCATACCTACCTTCCAATTTCGCCACGAGTTTCACGTTTACATGCTTTTCTACGTTCTCCATTGTCTCGCCATAAACTGCATTATTCATCAATTTGTATAAGTTAATTTCGAATTCATTTTTAGCTTGTGCTCTTTTTTCAGTATTAAAATCTATGTAACTCTTGAGCTATATTGACTGATTAAATTTAAGTACTTCGTGTGTATGTATGTATGTATACCATTAAGCCATTTCCCTTTCGGGGTAGGCGTGACACTAACCGATTCGGGTAGTGTTTGTAGGTGGATAGTTTCTTGTAGTAAAGAACTACAAGTGTGGGCTCACCAAACCCACGTATTATTCCCAAATGGTCACCCATCCAAGTACTAACCGCGCCCAACACTGCTTAACTTCAGTGATCTAACGAGAACTGGTTTTTTCAGCGTGGTATGGCCGTTGGCCATACCACGCTATGGCCAAGAAATTCACCACGGGTGAATTTTGATTAATACAAGACCGTTTGCAAGAGCATGTTTGGGAGCTCGGTAATGGAGAACGTACTTACATTTCAGTATGAGGGTAGTTAGAAGCTTCTCCTGGCTGAAACCTGGTGGTTTCGAGTGTTCTGGACAGAATGGTAAATCATTATGTTCATCGTGAAGTTCGGGTGGATAGTACAAATCAACTTCTAGAATATAACCAATGTGTGAATCATTTGGAATATTGAAATAAACATTTTCCAAATTTGTAATCCACTCGAAACCACCGTCAGGAAGGGGTTGTCCCATTGCCCAACCATAAAGGTTGTTTGTATCGAAATATACAATGTAGATGATCTCACCTCTTTCATTGAAAACTTTCATATACTTTTTGTTGGAAATAGTGTACCGGTTGGGGCATTGACTTACTCCACCCTTTTTAACCTTCTTAATCATCAATAGTATATCAACATCAGTGAGGAGTTCTAATCTTATCCCTGTATATTTGAGCATGGCGTCCTATGTGAAGCCAGGAGTCGTGTACTAATGTGCTGGATCAAGAGCGTAAGCCATGAAACACTGTTCTCGAAAATTTTCAATGGCATCAGCCAACAACAACACATCAGTCTTTATGTATAATTTCACATATTCGCCGAGAGTTTTAACACTGAATGCACGCCATACCTGTTGTGCATGTTCGTAGTCCTAATCAGATATTGATGAGTCATTTAGGGTACTGTGAAACTTTTCTTTTGGTGGAAGCTGGTTTTCTTTCAGTCTCACCCTCGAGTCCAGGTATTCATAGGGGAGAACACCTTTCCTCGTTAAAAGTTCAACTTTCCCACTCTCTATTCTAGAAAACATTGCACTCACAATTTTATGCTCAGTGAGATACGATGCTAACTTTTCCAAGGATGATGCCATGAATCTGAATGAGTCGATGAATCGAATTTTTATCTGTGTTAAGTATGGCAGAATACAGCTAGAAGGAGTATGGTGGGATTGGGACGAAGAAAGGGAAGAGACAGTAAGAAACGAGGTGCTGGGAAACTAGGAGAGAAAGAAACGGGAGAAAGGAAAATAAGAAATAGCAAGAAGCAAAGAGAGACGAGAAATGAAGATGAGGAAGAATGGAGGATATGTTACTGGAATATAGCAGGATTGGAGAGAAAGGATAGGGAGTTTATGAGAAATTTGCAAAGAGGAAGAATAAAAAAGAAGAGCAATGGAAGGAATGGTGATGGGAGTAAGGAACGAATATTTAACAGGGTAGGATCAGAAAGAGAGGAAAGAACAAAAAGAAGGATTAATAATAGAAGAGGTAAAGATGGGAGGAGAGAAGTAGAAGATAGTGTGGGTTTATGTGAACGGTGATATGCAGGAGAAATTAGAGGAGATGAAAGAAATTATGGAAGAAAATAAGGAAGAGATTTGGCTTATAATAGGAAGGAATTTCAATGCGAGAACAGGAGAAAGAGGAGGAAGGGAATGGGGAGGAGAGAGAGGAAGAAAATTCAAAGGTAAGATACTGGACGAGGAGGGAAAGAAATTGTTAAAGAGCTTGGATGAGTTGGGATGGTTTATCTTAAACGGTAATATAGAGAGAGATGAGGAAGGGGAATATACACGCTCTGGAGGAGAGAGGGGAACGGTAATTGATTATGTGATAGTAAATGACGAGGTAAGAGAGAAGGTCAAGAAACTAGAGGTAGGGGATTATATAGATTCGGATCCCTTTCCCATAATAGTTACATTGGAGGGAGAAAAAAGTAATAACAATATGGGCAAAAAGAAAGCAAAGGTAAAAGGAGCAGGAAAAGAGAGAAAACCCTAAAAGCACCGAAACTTGGGTCAAGCTTGGGTGAATGTTTTGTACAAGTCTCCCAATGTTGTTGCCAAACATGTGACAAGCTTGGGTGAGAATTGTTATGGCCACTTTTCACAAGTTTGGCCGGTATTTGGACGCGTTCAGTACGCCAGTGTTCCGAGAGATGTCACTGCGGTCTAATGCCTTCTAGTGGTATAGGAGCATACTGTAATCAAAATATTTCTTATCTACTGAGACTAAAGTATCGATGCCGCTGATCAATGGATGGCGCTGCTGGATGCGTGGCTAGAGATGGGGAGTGACGTCAAATGACGCCGACCGCTTCGGTCATCTGACCGATTTCCCGTTATCTGACTGCCTGACCGGACATTTTGGAAAAAGTGGAAATCATCTTATAAATAGTTATTGGAATGTTGTTCACTAAATAATGTAAGATGAAAACAAAAACGGAACAATTTTTCATGTAATTGCAGGCTGTTAATCTCTTCAGACGGACATTCTTCGCTTTGCGTGATTTTAATGAGACATATGAAACCAACAAAAATCATTCGGAATTAAGACATAAGTTTATCGCAAATATAATTTGTTTCTCTCACGATCAAATCCAACTGAATGACTGCTGAACGCTTATTTGAATTTTACGTTATGGTATTTTTATCTTGTTTCATTATACTGTATCAAATTTTTATTTCTTATAGGGATAATTTCAGTGATAGGTAGGAAAACTGGGAACGCCAAAAATTACAGGTTGAAATAAAAGGATGGAAAGGATAATTCAATAAACCTGTATCTTAACGTGAAGCGACTCCGTAAAACTATACTTACGCGAAATGGAAAAATTTTCGCTGGTGCTGTCAAAACTATATTCTGGTTTTGATTGTAGTATAAGGGTTTTATTTTCCAATTTTTTTTTTAGTGTGAAAGTTCTCAAGGAACTAAATAAATTTGTGTAGCTTATTCTTAACAAAATAGAGATAACTGGGCTTTATTCAGTGTATAATAATATTTATTATTATTACACTTAATTCTGTTGTTGAAAAATCAACGGTTTTGTAGAAACTTCAACATTTTTTTTTTCTTTCTTTCCTGAAAAACCTTTGCTGGTTGCAAATTCAACACTTTCATTGAAAGTTCATCTCTTTTGGTAGAAATTAACTTTGTTAACTGAAAACTTAACCATTACATCTTCGTCTGAAAATTAATCGTTTTTAGTTGAAATTCAACTAACAAATTTCTTATAAAGAATTGATCTTTTTTGGCTGAAAATGCAAATACTTGGTTGAAACTCGAACTACTTTGTTGAAAATTAATTTGTTTGTTTGAAGATTCATCACTTTAGTTGAAAATTCATCTCTTTGATTCAAAATTAGCTTCTTTTTTTGATTCAAAATTAATTTTTTAAATGAAAATTTGTCTTCTCAGTTTAAAATTAATCTTATTGGTTGAAAATTCTTAATTTTTGTGAAAAATGTGATGGCTTTGATTAAAAATTAACTGTTTCATTGAAAAGTCATCCTTTTTGGTTGAATATTCATCTTTTTTTTTGGGTAAAATATCAACTATTAGATGTTTTGTCAAAAGAATTTAACTTGATTAGAAATTTGAAGAACAGAAAAGTTACAAAGTGCAATTCTTATTTTCAATTTAAGATTCAAAATTTATCGGCCCGAAAATTTTGAACTTATAGGTTTAAAATAGTTTGAAATTTTTGCACTTCCAAACTTTAAAGATTTCTGCACATTTTTAACCTACTACTACAACAAAAACTACTACTACAAATTCAAAACTAAAAATGTACAAGCTTGAGCTATTCAAATTTAAGCTAATGATGAATTTTCCTGAATTTTAAACGATGTTTTAATTTGAAATTCTCTCATTTCTGAAGTTTCATTGAAATTATTCTTAACACATTTTCAATTATTTAAGTATACAGGATTTTAATTTAAAATTGTACAATTATGAACAATTTGAATTTAAAATGGCAAAAGGTTGAACATTTAAATTTTAAAGCATAATTTGTACAATTTTGAGAGATTTAAATTAACCCCAAATAGTTCTGAATTTTGTACCATGGAATTATTCCAATTCTAACCTTCTCTATTATACAATTATTTAGAAATAAAGGGTTTAAATTTAAAATTGTATAATTTTGGAAAAGTTAGATTTGAAACAGCAAAATGTTAAGCGTTTAAATTCTTAAACCAAATGCATACAATTTCGAATTATTTAGATGAAAACAAAATACTTTTGTAGTTTGTTAACATGGTATAATTTCCATTTTAACACCTATGCATACAGATTAGGTTCACCTACCACAAGAAAATACTACAAACTAAATTTTATACCATTTATTGGATGATAAAACTCACACAGAACCATTATTTTGGCTTCTTTTTTTAAAGAAGTGTACGTTTTCAAAATTTGAAAACTATTCATGTTCAATAAGTTATGTTCGTTGACAGCAACAAGATACGAACACTTTTCACGTATTTATTCCTTTTTCTTCACTTTTTTTCAACAACAAATTTCGCTTCACGAATAAAAAGGTGTTGTGTCGCTTATATTTATGATATTAATTCAATTTTTTGCGTAATAACATGATTTCCACTTTTTCCACTCGTCCGGTCAGGTGACAGTCAGATTACCGGAAATCGGTCATCTGACGGTCACTCCCCATCTCTATGCGTGGCGATACGTGGGCGTGCAAAGCTTGAGTCAATGTTGGGTGAACATTTTGCCCAAGTCTCCCAATGTTAGTGACAAGCTTGAGTCACGCTTGGGTGAAAGTTGTGATTGCCACTTCTCCCAAGTTTCACCGGTATGGCCCACATGGGTGTCGCTGCTGAATACGTGTCGGTGGGTTGGGGGGGGGGGGGGAAAAGGGTGGGGGGGGGGGGGGCCGCCCCCCCTTTTTGTTTTTTTTTTTTTTTTTTTTTTTCCCCCCCCCCCCCCCCCCCCCCCCGCCACCTTACAACCGATTTCGGGTTCCCCCTTGAACCAGTCACGCTGCCCAGGTGAAAAAAATTATATACAGGGTGTCCCAGTACTCAAAAAACATATTTGTATTTTTGAATTCTAACAAAAAAATGGCGTCGAAAATAATAATAAAAAAATTGTTCTAAAGTTAATAATTGCCGAGTTATTAACAATTAAAGGTTAACGAATCAGAAGCACGCGTTAGAAGGTCGACAGTGCATGTGCCATCGACAAGAGTGTGTGCATAAGCAAGTTCATTTCGTATAATTTCTCCTCGGATCGCTTTTGCAGTAGGTTGTGACTCTGGTGCAACTTCACACGTCAACGATATACAAAAATGGAAAAAGATATTTTCCACAATCAGCAAAATTCGACCACATTCTCATGAATTCTGTAAATTCCCTTGAAATTTGTAGAATTTTCGAGTACTCAGTGGAATTCTCGTGAATTCTCTTGAGTTTAGCAGAATTCTCTTAGAAACAGCTAAATTCTCTCTAACTTTGTAAAATTCTTTTGATTTTAGCAGAATTGTTTTGAATTCAGCGAAATTCTCTTGAATCTCCTTGCATTTATAATAATCCTCTGAAAAACTGTAAAAATATCTCGTTAATTCAGTAATTCAGGTAAGAGAAATATAAAACCTTATTTTTTCTCCAGAATTATTTCTGTATATATACAAAAATAATTCTTCGTTAATGAACCTTCATTATTGATTATCCAAAGAAAAACCAGATAACTAGTTTACACTGTATTCCACTGACATCTCGCACATGAATAATAAAATTGACATAAACTAGAAACAGTGATATTCGGGAAGAGCCTGATGTTTATCAGCTGCGGCCATTAGCGAACATGCGCAAACGTCGAACGCGCAACATCCAACGCGGTGGACGATTCGAATCTCCCGAATCATAGGTGCGAGTTCCCCAACCATTAGGGCGCGCACCCCACCAGTTCGGCCGCTGCTGCTTCGAGTGAGCACCCCAATGGTTGGGGAGCTCGCACGACTCGTTGGTGCGAGCGCACCAATCCTTCGTGTGAAACAGAAAAAAAGAGAAACCACCCCAACTATTGGGGTGTAAACCCGAACCACTGGGGAATCCTTCGCTCAGTGTACGTTCGGCAAAATTCTCTTAAATAGTAGAATTTTCTTGAAATCAGCCAAATTCTCTTGAATTATGCCAAATTCTCTTGCATCCAGTCGAATTCTCACCAATCTGGCAGAACTATCTTTAATTCCGTACAATTGACTTGAAAAATGTAGAATTTTCTTGAATTCAGTAGAATTCTCTTCAGTTTAGCAGAATTCTCTTCAACTCTGTGGAATTATCTTGAATTCTGTAAAAGTTGTTTGACTTTACGTAGTTGTTTGAAATTACGTAGAATTCTGTGAAATTCTCTTGAATTTTGTAAAGTTCATTAGAAAATTTTTGAACAGTTTTGAACTCACTTAAGAATTTTTTAATACCTTTGAATCCATTAGAATAAGCTTTGATTTATTTCGAATTCATTCGTCCTTCCCATTTTTTTCGTGAAGCTCACAAGAAGTGTCAATAAAGTTCCAATAAAAAATACGATCCACCAGAGTCATAATTAAATGATTGTTCATTCCAGTGAAATCCCTCTGATGATGTCCTTACACCTATCTGGATGTAACATAGCTGGCAGAAAGGGCATAAAGCAGGGCACACAGGCCCCCTGTGACCCCAAGCATGAAACTGCTTGCTACGAAGGGCCAATCGATTATTTTGACCCGCTTCAATTCTCACATATTCTTCGATACTCTATTTAAAATGTGCCATGTGTTATTTTGTTTGAATTTAATATTTACTATGAAGAAAAATAGTGAAGATATATTGCGCTCACCATAAACATTATCATATTAGAATTTTTGCCTATTTTTGTGTGTTTCCCAAACACTTTACATTTACTTTACGGAATCAACCCTAAGAAAAACCTGAGGGAGTAAGTACAAAAAAAACGTAAGCCATAGCTCTAAACTACGTTATAGCTTACCAATACCAACAACATTAACGTTTCGGAAACAAGCCATGAATTTAGCATGAACCCCTAAATAAAAATATAGAACGAACCCCATCTCAGCTGCCTTCGACTTAGACTGACAAAAAATTCAAAATTTAGAATAATCACCCCACACACTTTTCCAAGACTCTCATAGATATGCCCGCCCCTACAATATTATTACACAGACTCAAAAAAAAAACCACCCCTGCTACATATAACGAATCGCGTCTCAGCTGGCTTCAACAGAATCAGTCAAAAAAATTCCAAATTAAAAATAGTCACCTAAGAGACCTTTCCCAGAGTCTGGAAGATATTGCCATTTCTACATTATACAGCCTCAAAAAACCACCCCTAGTACATTTAACGAATCCCGTCTGAGCTGCACTTAATTGAAGCAGACAAAAGAGTTTCAAATTAAATATAGTCACCCCAGGCACTTTCTCAAGACTCTTATTACATGGATATCCCAATTCCTACAATGATATTACACAGCCTTAAAAAGCTATCCCTAGTACATTTAGCGAACCCAGTCGCAATTGACTTCGGCTACAGTAGCCAAAAAACATTTTATTTTTAAATAATCACCCCACACACTGTCTCAAGACTTTATTAGATATTTTAAACTCTAAAATATTATTCAACAACCCCAAGAAAGCCAACCCTCGTATATTAAAGAAACCCATCTCAGTTACCTTCAAGAAAGCAGGGGAAAAATTTCAAATTAAACATAGTCACTTGAGACACCTTTTCAAGACTCTATTCCATATCGCTATTCTAATAATAATATTATACAGGCTCAAAAGAACATCCTTACTGCTTTTAAAAACCCCGTTTCAGCTGCCTTCAACAAAAGCAGCAACAATAGTTAAAAATTAAAGATAGTTACATCCGGAACTCTCAGAAGACTCTAGTCGATATTCTCGTCACTAAAACAATATAACACACCCCAGAAAAACACCCCTAGTATATTCAACGAACCTCATCTTAAATGAGTTCGAGTGAAGCAGCCAAAAACATTTCAAATTGAAACTTGTAATGTAAGACACCTTCCCAAGACTCTCGTAGATATCACCATCCCTACAATAATATTACACATCCCCAAAAACTACAAAAGCATACAATACAGCTTCAAAAATACACCCCTCGAACGTTAAACGAAATAGTCTCAGCTGCTTTCAACTAAAGCAGGCAAAACATATTCAAATTATAAATAGTTCAACCCAAACACCTTTCAAGACTAGCTGATATCGCGATACCTAAAATAATATGACACAACCTCAAAAAATCACCCCTAGTACATTTAACGAATCCAATCTCAGCTTCCGTGAACTGAAACTGTCAAAAATTTAAAAATTTGATATTTAAAGTAATCACCCTACACACATTCCCAATTTTTTTAGGTATTTCCATCCCTACTATAATATTTAGCAACTCAAAAAAACGACTACTAGTATATTTAAAAAACTCCGTCTCAATTCTACAGACTTCAAGAGAATTATACAGATTTTAAGAGAATGCATAATTAAAGAGAATTCTACGGTACTCATGAGATATTTATACAGAATTCCGAAGATCTATGATTAATTCAAGGGAATTCTGCCTAACTCTAGAGAATTCTTTTAAATTCGAAAGAATTTTGCGGATTTCCAGAATATTCTGCTGAATTTGAACAAAATCAGGATAATTTGACGAAACTCAAGAGAATTTCTACCAAACATAGGAGACCTCTACTGAATTTGAAAGAATTATACACAATTCTAGAGAATTCTACATTATTGTAGAGAATTCTACTGAATTAACGAGATATTTTTACAGGTTTCCAGAGGATTATGATAAATGCAAGGAGATTCAAGAGAATTTCGCTGAATTCAAAACAATTCTGCTAAAATCAAAAGAATTTTACAAATTTAGAGAGAATTTAGCTGTTTCTAAGACAATTCTGCTAAACTCAAGAGAATTCACAAGAATTCCACTGAGTACTCGAAAATTCTACAAATTTCAAGGGAATTTACAGAATTCATGAGAATGTTGTTGAATTTTGCTGATTGTGGAAAATATCTTTTTGCATTTTTGTATCTCGTTGACATGTGAAGTTGCACCAGAGCCACAACCTACTGCAAAAGCGATCCGAGGAGAAATTATACGAAATGAACTTGCTTATGCACACACTCTTGTCGATAGCACATGGACTGTCGACCTTCTAACGCGTGCTTCTGATTCGTTAATCTTTAATTGTTAATAACTCGGTAATTATTAACTTCAGAACAATTTTTTTATAATTATTTTCGACGCCATTTTTTTGTTAGAATTCAAAAATACAAATATGTTTTTTGAGTACTGGGACACCCTGTATAAGATTATATATAGTGGGAAACACAGTGATAAATTACGTTTGCTTTATTAATTTGTCTGTATAAAACAAATGAAAAATATCAGTGTTTTGTCCGGTGAACATAAAGAGCATATAACTTTTCCTTCGTAACAGAAGGTCAAATAGATAATAAATGTGACATTCATGATATATGTATGTCTGAACATCACATTCCTTCGAAAATCCTAAAATATAGATACGAGAGTTAAATAACGATACTTTGCCTTCAACTTTCGGCTGTGCTTATTCCAGTTATGTAACTTTCTTATCTATTGTCGGTGAAAAATGTTGTTTTCGGAAATATAACGAATGTCCGATTTTTCATGTTCTTAGTACCTGCTCTTTGGTATGCAATGGGAAAGGTTAAAAATGCAACAAATTGTTCTGATAATGTTTATTTAATATACTTTCAAGAACTTTCATTTACAATTTTTCATGTCCTAAGATTCTTATGCTACTTACAGAATGTGATCACTAAGTATCACTGTCTCAACAATGTGCTATTGCAATGAATTAATTAAGAAAACTTTATTTATTAGTAAATTTATTTTGACGCCGTATGCGTGTTACATTAGGGTGGTCCAAATATTTTTTAATGGCATTTTGATGCATATCGCCAGGAAATTTGTTCAGATCCACAAATAATAAATCCATTTTTTCTTTGTTTTGGAAACATTGATATTCAGAGATGGTGCCAGCCCCATGCAGTTTAACGCGTATTTCCAATAATATATAATATAATATTAAGTCGCTATAGCGACTTTACTATAAATGTGATGGAAGCAATATGCATATACGTGTAGTAAACTTAATATATCATCATCTTGTAAAATTAATATACATGTATAGTAAAACAAAGTGCATGAAAGTTGAAAGTTCTTTGATGCACTCAAATCTTGTCATATATTTAAAACTAAAGTAGTAACCTACAATTCATCGACCAAATTCATATTTACAATCAAAGTGCAACGTACAGGTGGGATTCTCTTCAAAATTCACTGTAAATGTCAAAATTTTAACAAAAAACCGCTGCTTTTAGGTTAGGTGTCTTAATTATTCGGTTAATTGAACTTTTCCTCTTAAAACCCAGTATAATTTATGTTTAACTAGAAAAACGCGTCTTTCTTTATCATTTGGAATTGACGACTACTGCCAAAATTAATTTTAATCTATGTAAAGTGAAATTACCTGACTTTTCTAAGAGTTGAACAATATATATGTATATGAAATTTACTATACAGCATCTTAATTACTATTTCATAGACCGAGTTTTTAGATTTACTATACAAATATATAGTAAATGTATATTAAAATTGCAAACATTTTTAACAGTCTATGTTTGATAGGGTGCCGGAAACCCCCACAGGTGAAAAAATGGGTTTTGCGAGTTTTCGGCGCCAGTTATGACTTTTTTGCTTTTTCTTCATTGAGAACAGCAATTTCCTCTTAAAATAGAGATAGGAAGAGTGTTGATTTTTTTTTAAATGTTCAACTTTTTGTCCAATTTCCAATTAGAATTAGGTGATTCTTGACTAATGTTAACAAACACAATTGCCTACACAAATTATTATTATTATTGTTAATGGTATTTTATTAGAATGTATGTATGTATGTATACCATTAAGCCATTTCCCTTTCGGGGTAGACGTGACACTACCTGATTCGGGTAATGTTTCTAGGTGGATAGTTTCTTGTAGTAAATAACTACAAGTGTGGGCTCACCACACCCACGACACGCCAATAGCACGCAATTAGTAGTATTCACGGTCACCCATCCAAGTACTAACCGCGCCCAACACTGCTTAACTTCAGTGATCTAACGAGAACAGGTTTTTTCAGCGTGGTATGGCCGTTGACCATGATGCTGTAAAAATGAAGTTTTGTCGAAAATCTTCCACCTGTTGTCCAATTTTCAATAAAAGTGAGTTGAATGATTGAGTGATGTTCAAGAAATGAATTGTTTAAAAATTTTATTATTGTTTTTCATGATATTCAATTTCAATAATGCTAGAAAGTTGCGGCTTTTCTAATTTCACAACTGTTTGTCCACTGCTCGCTTGGAGTGAATTAATAATTAATTACTTTGAGCAAAAATAATTATTTAAATAATTTATTAGTGTCTATTTCTATCTTCTTCTTTGTTAATGCGAGATAGTTGCGGTTTCTTCTGAAATTTTCAACCTGTTACCAACTTTTTACTTCATGAAGTAATAAACGAAGCAAGTTAACAAACACAGTTGTTTAAATAATTCATTCTTGTTTATAACTACCTTCTCTTATATCAGTGCTAAAAAGTTGCGGTTTTTTCTGAACTCGTAAACTTTTTGTCCACGTGTCACCTGGTGGGGTTGCAATATTGATGCGAGTTAACGAAGGTGCTTACTTGAACAATTGATTGTTCTTTGGAACAATTTTATCTTTTATGGTAATGTCAGGAAGTTGCTATTTTTCGGAAGTTTTTATTTTTACTTGTAAAAGTTTTATTTGAATTACAGCCAGAAGCATACTGCAAAGCTTAAAAGAAAAATTTCGAATTGCAGATATTTTGACATCAGACTTTCCTCCAGCAAAATATATCCACGAGAAAGACAGAGATTGTTTAAAATATGTTTCTCTATGTTGTTTATTTACCATTTATTTATAGCTTTTATTATTACCTCACTGTGTGAAAAGTGAGCGAAAAGTTGAACATTAAAAAAAAGCAACTATCGAGTATTACAATAGACGCAGATTGTTATTAACAAGAATAATAATTTTTGAAAACAATTATTGTTGCTCAATATCATTAAGTATTAAGTCATTTCAAGTGAAAAATATACAAACAGTTAAAAATATCGGAAAAAATCCAGATTAGTTTCACATTACAAGAAAACGCGAAAAAGTCCTAACTGGCGCCGAAAACTCGCAAAACCCATCTTTGTTACTTATGGTTTTTTTTGGGACCCTATCAAACATACTTATGGGGGTGATAGTTGAAAAGTAATACTTTGTTCGTATTACATGGCTATTTGTAAAGATAAATCTTGAATTTCAACTCGATTCAGCTAATGTTGACGATTCTAATTCAAATGTACAAAAACGTATTTTTTTATGAGAAATATACCTGGTAAACGTTTGTGAACCACCTTAATGTTACATGCATTCATAGCAAATTCCAAATCAATAAATTACACATTTATTCGCGTCATTCAAAGGTTATACATTACACAAACCTACACTGAGATACTTCTTGTTAGAATAAATGATAAAAATGAATGAGAATTTTGTATAATATCGTTCCAAAATAGGGAAAACAGGGTTCGCGTATCAAAAATTAATATAGTGGTTTTCAGCCGGCAAAATTAATATTTTTGTTTGAACAAATGGAAAGGATGTTGCATTAACTCTTATGAAACTTGCGAGAATTTAAAATTCACTATATCAAAGTTGACAAGCGAAGTTAAAACGATAGTAATAAATTTTATTCGAAATAGTGAAAACATCTTTTGAAGTTGTCATACAAAGCATATGAGAATCTCAAACGACCATATGAAAAATAACTCACTCCACCAAAAGATTTAACCTTCAGAAGGAGGAACTAAATACACAAATTAAATACAATTAAATACGGAAACACGCGTACAATTATAATTTTTATTATTATATACTTAATTTATTCACTACATACATAATCGCACGCTTAATCGCTATAAAAAATCGGAATCGCTGCGGCGAGATTCGAACCTAACTTACCCAAAGCACTAATTTTATCCCTAACAACTAAACCCCACGGCTAACTTATATTATGGAATATTTGGCAAGAATCTCGGCATAGAGGAGTCGCTTGACCATTCAGGGCAGTGAAACATAACCTTTCGGTATACATGTGATAAAAGCGCCTTTTTCATTACAACCAAGCATCTTTTGACAGAACTAAGGACCGAATTGGATTTGGACCGACCGCGGCCGGTGCACAATCGAGCTCGATCGAAAAACGGCGGAAATACTCGAGGAGCATTCTCAAACGAAACTATATGAAAAATCAAGAATAAGGATTTTATAGATTGCTATGCGTCTTAGGTTGCTGTCAACTTCATATTGATAATATCAATTTCTAAAATACGTTTTCGAGATTATGATATTCAATATTTTTCTTATTCAAATTATTTTTCGAAAACTCAGTAAAAAGAATATCACTTTTTCATAGTGTTAATTCTTGAAATGGAGATTCATAATATTTCGTATTTAGAATACTACTTTGTCGTCTTCGTGTTTTAAATACTCATGTGATAATATTAAACTTCGGTACCGTAATACGAATAAGTATAATAAAACCTCGGATTTCCCTATTTTGGTATGATATTATACCAAATTCTGATTCATTTTTTTCATTTATTCTAACAAAAGGTCTCTCAGTGTACAGTAGCATGGACGAAATTATTTTTGAAAAAGGTACTTTTTGCATTTGTCTCCAACATATTTGTGCATGTATCGCATCCTTTCCCTCGACATTTAAATCCACGCAAAAAATGATACATCGATCGCAAGCATGTTCCAGTTGCAAACAGGGCAGCACTGTACAGTAACGAAAAAGTTAAGCAAAATCAGTTTTTTTCAATAGTTCAAAGCTCAAAGACCAATTTGCCAGCGACGGAATCCGCAATGGGGGCGTGCTGAGTCTAACGAATGACAAAACAGTAAGTCAACTGCCCAGTATTGGCTGATCCACTCGTCCGTGTGCGCTCACCAACTCGCCAAAACACAACATTCAACAAACGATAAAAAGTAACTATTGCCGAATGATGAGTGACTTTCCGTATTTTTGGGTTGACAGATAACCCTTTGAGTCGTGCAATATTGAAAGTAAAACATCTTCCAAGCAACTATTACTGATTATCGAGATTATGGTACGTTACAACTCTATGTGCAATATATTCATATATAGGTGGCTACATGCCACAATTATTTTGTCCTGTAACTTTTATCACGGTAATTATTTCTTATTTTTCGATGCTATTTCATAACTTTTTTTAACATCTGCAAGATGTGACAGTCAATGTCCATACAAATCTATAAAAAAAACAGCCTTGTTCCAAACATATGTACTCCGTACAGTTTTACTGCGTCCTGTAAAGCAAAAACAGAAAGTTCGTACTTATACATTGCTTGCGCTAATAATTATAGGCATGCTTGTGGTACCTCAACTTTTACCACGAATTATTAACCAAATGCTTCTCCTTCATCCACCATACATACTGTGTCGTTGACGCACCAGGTAGAAGATGAAGAACTTGTTGGCAAGTACGATTCCTAAGTACTGACAGTACTGTGCTCAATATATCACAGTGCATGCCAGTGCACAGGCGTCGCAATGCTGAATTAAATTAAACGCAGTGTAGGTGAACTTCGTTTTCTTTCATGACCAAACGAAAATTATTTTTCGAAAAATCGGCTTTTTACTTTTAAAATTCATTTTTTGAATGAAATTTCATATTTTTTGGTTGACATATCAACTATTACACTTTCTTTTATTGAGAATTCACCTTTGCAGGTTGAAAATTCAATTATTTTGTGTGCAAACTTAATTTTTCTCTTGAAAATTCAAGTATTTTGTTAAAAAGTCATCTTTCACCGTAGAAAAGTGTTTTTTTTTTAATAAATACAGAAATTTGAAAATTTTTAATTTGAATCTGATTTATTGTTTTAATCCCTTAATAAAAGATTCTATGTTAAAAATATTACAAGATTAAAATGTTAGTATTTGAATGTTGATGGTCAGGGGAAATGAAAAATTTGTAACTGTCCGTTTTTCCCGGAATCCTTTCTAAGTCTTGGCGGATGCTTCAGTCTAGCCACGGTCAGCTTTTTAAGACAATAAAAAGGCAGTGATTTAGTGGTATCAAAAATAACAAAAAAATAGTTTATTCTTCTATAGGGTACATACTAACTGGAATGAGTGTAAGTGTGATGTGGATGTGGTGTGTATGGTTTGAGGTGTGACTTGGTGTGAGTGCGGCGGTACATCTTTATGAGTGAGTGTAGCGTGTGAGCGTGGTTACAATGTTAAGTGTGGGTGTGGTGCGAATGCGGTGTTTTAAGTATGAGTCTATTTTCTAGTCGCAGTACGGTTGTCTTGGAATGGAGACGGATAGCGGTTGATTCTTCCTTATTCTGGGTCCTGCAATTACAGTTTTTGGTTTTTGAAATGGAGGTTAACGGATAGGTTTCGCGATGACCCGGCGGAAGGAGAGGATTCGGCGGGGACCTGTGATGGTCGGTTACGGAGAGGTGAAGAACGGTAATTATGGGAGCGCCCATTAATTACCGTTCGTGCTAGGTTTTGAGTACCATGGGAGCACCCATCGATAGTCGAAACCATGCACCCTCGGTATAAGTCAGTCGGTTTTCCAGAGAGGTGAGGAAAGGTAATTATGGGAGGGCCCATTAATTACCGTTCGTGCTAGGTTTTGATTACCATGGGAGCACCCATCGATAATCGAAACCATACGCCCTCGGTATAGGTCGGTCGGTTTTCCAGGGAGGTGAGGAAAATAAGCCATATTAATATAAAAAAGGTCGAGTATTGAAAGTATTTGGAAAAATAGTAAAATATTGTATCCTGGAATAAGGAATATTAAGTTATAAATACACAGAGTCACATAATCAAGAGCATTACACACTAAAAGTACATTAAAGAATTGCTCATCGCATCTTTTGCCGCATTCTAATTTTTTAGTCCCAGGGGCTGGGATTGGCGGGCCCCTATACGTAACTTTGAAAATTTAGAATTCAGGCTGATAAAAACTCCGGAACCGAGGAGATCCCCCCCCCCCATACCCTCTCATCAGGCCTGGTTTTGGAGGTTGCCATTTTTTAAACTTTACTACAGGAAAACAAGCATTCGGTAGAATCGTCATCAAGAATTTATCTATGACTCTTTTCACATCAATTATTACAAAAACGTAGTCCTTGAAATAAAATAAATAAATGAATAAAACCCTTTAATTCTTGGAATGCCTATTAAAATTTCCTCAATCTTATGAAATTCGTGTTTATACCCCTTAAAATATTATAAAATCACTTCAAAATTTTGCAATACCTTCAAATCCAATAAAATTTCTTGAAAAATACGTGAAATACTATGGAATCGTATGATATTTCCTAAAATCCTGGAAAATTTATTAAAATAACTTGAGGGCTTTAAAAATCCCTTAAAATCATTGAAATCTTTGGAAACGTTTATACCATTATACCATTAAGCCGTTTCCCTTTCGGCAAGCCTCTAGGGGTAGGCGTGACACTACCCGATTCGGGTAGTGTTTCCAGGTGGATAGTTTCTTGTAGTAAATAACTAAAAGTGTGGGCTCACCACACCAACGACCGCCAACAGCAACGCAGTAGTATCAGACGGTCACCCATCCAATTACTAACCGCGCCCAACACTGCTTAACTTCAGTGATCTAACGGGAACTGGTGTTTCCAGCGTGGTATCCGTTAAAATTCTTAAAAACATCCTGGAATCTTTTTCAATATCCTAGATTCTACAACCTTAAAATTCCTATAATATCCTTCTGAATCTTCTGAAATTCTAGGAAATTCTTTAAAACCCCATACAATTTTTTGAATTACTTACAATCATTAGACTCCTTGGATCTTGTAGACGAGAGCCAACTTCTTAAAAAAACTCCTTTAGGCGTTTGTAAATTCATTACATGAAATCTGATTAAATTCCTTTAATTATCTTGAAATATTTGAAGCCCTATCACTGTTACAGATTTCTGTAGAAATTTTCAGAGACGCGTCACTAAAGCTTTTTGCAGAAACCGTTTCTAAATTTTCTTAAAACTATAATAGAAACTTCAGCAACGGCAACTGCATAATAGGGGTGACCGAAAAAACCTTTTTTTTTTTTTAATTCATAGCGGCCCACGCGGTTTTGGGTGCCCCTTGCCATAATAATATGCCACAAAAAAAGAAATATGAAAAATCTTGATTTTTAGGGGTACCCCTAGCCTCATTCTTTTCTCAAATTTCAAGGTAAATTGGATTGTGCGCTCTGACTCAGCTCGTCCGCGTTAGCAGCGACCTCTAGTGGTGGTGTTCACGATATATAGTAAGACGATGATTGCGCCGGTTGACTTTTGAAGGTAGTTTGTACAGTGGCAGACTGAGGACGCTTTAGAGACGGCCAGAGCATACAGATTGCCAGACCCATGATCCAACCCACTCATGGTCTAGCCGAAAAACGTTCCATTTTCGTCCAACTCACGCACACCAGCTCCACGGCCATCTTGGTTACCATTCAACACAGCCGCCAGCTATACATTTATTCAATATCGCGGTGTAGTTGGTATCGTTGCTGATTGGCTGCAATTTTTTTTACTTGCGCGTGGCTAGACCTGGTGTGAATTGGATTATGGCCAAACCACTAGCCGGGCATCAGTACGCTTTCTCCGTCGTTGCGCTGCCGATTGTTGCGTGCAGGCATCAGCGTTGTGCAATAGTAGTGCGTGCGTGTGTGGTGTGCGATGGCGCGTTCAAAGGTACATAATAAGCCCGCAAGAGAGGTATACAAGTGTAAGGTGTTTCGGACTCCATGTCCGCTAAAAGGCAACCAGCTGCCCAGTGTAAGTGATGTGATTCATCACTACCAACATGTCCAACATCAGCTTAATCCGGAGATGAGAGGGGCTGATCCTTTATTCGCCAAAGTGGCTGATATCGTGTGTGGGGATGTTCAAGACATATGGCATAAGGATTCAATGCCCGTTGAAGCAATGAAGCATTCTAAGCGGCGTTTGAAGAATTTTTTAATGGAATACGACCATTTGAAGAAAGCTTTAACCAGAAAGGACACGGAGAAACACTCTGCTCTCACGCGCAGAGATATTTTTCGCAGGAAGAATGATGCCACACTTTTTGATGTGTCTTTGTAAGTGTAAAGACAGTGACAAATGCACGTGTAATGCTGCGATCAATGTGCCAGAAATTGAGACGGACTTTCTGCGAGACCAAAGAAATGAGAGAATAATGTACATTGGAGATGTAGACAAAGAAATAACTGAGACGTTAGTGAGGAGGCAACATAGACAGGAGAAGAAAATGAAGGTGTTTCTCAAAGTTCAAGAAGCCGCGGCAAGTAGCTCCGCTACTCTTTCTACACTGGTAGTACTTAGTAGCAGTGAGAGTGAAGGTACGGCTGCTACAGGTGAAACCGGCACTGACACGGACTTGGACTTCAGCGTGCGTGCAACAAAGCTTGAAGTAAAGCATGATAACGCCCAGGAATTTCCCCCAAGGCTGCTGCGATGATAGTGAGTGCAGAATTCAAGGATACTAAAATTATGACTGCAGAAAATACTGACATGGTGGTCAACAGGAGGACGGAAGGACAAGACGCTTAAGGTCGAGAAAATAGGTCAAATAGAAATTTAGGTCACGTGGCTCCATTGGGGGGTTCTGCCGCAGCCGTCCACGATGCCATGATAAACCACTGCATAGATAAAGAGATCAGCCTCCACGAGCTCGCGGCAGTAGGAGCGGATGACACTAATGTCAACACAGGGCACGTGGGCGACGTCATCCAGAAGTTGGAGGAACCACTGGACCGCAACCTGCAATGGCTAATTTGCATGTTGCACCTGAATGAGCTGCCCTTCCGACATCTTTTCCTTGCTCTGGATGGCACTACCAATGGCCCTAACGTTTTTTCTGGTCATACAGGACAGCAGCTAAACGTCTGCGAGACCTTGCCTGTTGTCAAGTTCCTAAGCATCCCCTTCTCTGCACCCAACGTGGACTCAGAAGAATTAAGTACAAATCAAAAATACCTCCTCCGTATCGGCATAGCTATCGCTGCTGGTGAGTGTCCTCGCCAGGTTAACTAAAGTTGCAAGAGTGTTGCGCCTCTATGTGAGTACGAAGTCACCATCGGGCTAACCGAAGACTCCTGCAAACTATATTGTAAGAGTATATGTGCCAACCTGGTTGCAGTTAAAACCAAACCAAAGTGCATTGCCGGTTGAAGGCACTGATAGGAACTTATCCACAGAAGCCGTTATCTCTCAAAGAAGCTGCAGAAGATTGTCGATCCAGTTATACAAAAGAATGGATATTTTGGGCACCGAGAAAACATTCTTCTAGGGATGCTGTTTGATGAAAGGTACGTAATTAACAGCTTCTTTATTGCTGATATTATTTGAAACCGGTCGTTCATATAATTCTTTATTTTTCAGGATAACCGTGCGTGGGAGGGCAGTTGAGGTGATCAAAAAAGCACGCCAAGAGCAGCCAACAGCAATACGCCGCTTCATTGTGCCCTCTCTCTAATTTGGCGTCCGGGACTACATGGAATTAGTTGCATGGACGAGCAAAAAGACGGTCCTGGTAACTGAACCGCCCTTGACCCGCCACCTGACTGGTAATCAGCTGAACGACGTCGCGTCCGGCTCGCTCTCCCTGGCTCTGAAGAACATCCCCTGCCACTCCGAGGCGGTTGAGCGCTACGTGAAGACGGTCACTGAAGCAGCTGAGACAGTTTGTGAGGAGCAAGCCCGGTATGAATCCATTCTGGCCAAGATTAAGTCAAGGAAACAGATGCCCAAATTTGATACCAAGAAAGATTTTGCAAAGGCCTGAAGTTGATATATTCTTATTTTTGTGATTAATTAATACATTTGTGATTTATGATACTGACTTTCTTTATTTCATTACAGAATGCCATTTTGGACCTGCCTATAGTGCCTTGGAAGTCCGGTGTGGGAAGAGTGCGCGATTCCCGTGCCTGTCAGCACCGGTTTTACCGAGTGATTCTCAAATATTGCAATTTTTTTTGTTAAACATAAGTTTAAATATGAACGTTGCTAAGGCTTTAGTTGAAGGGTAGAAATGCAAAAGGAGTCAAGCGCCAAATTTTCGAAATCGGGTTCATTAGCTCAAAAAATCAGATAAATTCTATTACACAAGCCTGCCAAAGGATTTTTTTGGGGCATCATTTTTTTAAATTTGAGTTCTTGTGTTCACAGTGTGAGAAGCTTTTCTAACCACACAGTAAAAAACCAAATTTCATTTTTCTCGAAACTGGCTAATTATTTTTAATTATTATTGGGTCCCTTCCGTTCAGCACTGAATAACCCGAAACCCAATTCCTCATTTTTTGGAAATATGCAAAATTATCACTGCTATCGTCATTATTTTGAAGTTGAAATGTCAGTTTTACACCATTTCGAAGTCATAATTGGATTTTCAAATTTCGCGGAACTGCATGTTTTTTTTAAACAAACTTTTTGGAAATCAATTCGTCCATTCAATAGCTAGAATTCAAATTTTTCGTTTTTTCTTAAACTGCAAATTGACTCCACAATGAATGTTGAAAGATGTTAAAAGTCGATACGGACCCAAAATCTAACCTCGAAACGTGTCCTGTTTCATTGAATTTCTCGAAACCGGATAGGTTTTCGTGAGTAAACTTATTTTAGTTAGATAGAGTATGAAAATATCTCGAAAGTACTTTCATATTTTTTTCTTAAATGATCCCGCTGAATTTACAACATGTTTTTAGTCTCTCCTGAAAAAAGTGAAAAATGGCGCTTGACACCTTTTGCATTTCTACCCTTCAGTTCTTAACATGTGAACATATTTATAAAACATTAAAATTTTACCATTATCAGGAGATAACGTTGCTATTTTCTTTGAATTCTGCCAAAAATACAAAATTCGATATGTATCATGATGTATCAAATAAAAAATTTTCAGATTTCTTTTTTGTAGCATATTCTTGTGGCAAGGGGCACCCAAAACCGTGTGGGCCGCTATGAATTGAAAAAAAGGGGGTTTTCGGCCACCCCTACTGCATAACGCTTGAGTCACATGTTTTAGAAAATTCTGTTACAGATTAGGAATTTTCAGTTACAGTAACTGAAAATTTCAAGATGTCGAAAAATGTTTTCGGTTCATTAATTTTAATATAAAATATGTAGTCTATATTTGTCTTGAGAATATAAGAAAATAAAAAAAAAATTGATTAGCATTTCGAACTCGAAAGTTCATTGCCTCACTACCCGATTCAGGTAGTGTTTCTAGGTGGATAAATACTATCAGTGTGGGTCCACCACATAAACAGTAAGAAAATATGAGTAAAGTTAATATAAATTACTTCTCATGTATTTATGCTGTAATAGTACGTGAACTCATTAGGGTGGGTCGAAAAAACCAAATTTAAGAAATCGAATTTAGAACTATGTGGGAAAGTAGTGTATTGCGACCCAAAAAACGTACACATTATTTGCTGTCGAAACCCTCCGTCCCACTTCTGGGTCAAATTTACCCATACATCAACTTTGGGAGTGTATACCTTAGAGGGAGTTCGTAAATTGGCGCGCCCGCGATCTTCCAACTATAATTTGATGTTCTGACTATACATTCTACGCATCCCCGCCACTACAGCGCGCAGTCGCACGCTCAGTGTCGTTCGAAACAGCACATGGGGCACATTGACCTAGGTGTGTGGGATCTGTTGATTTGAGTACTATTTGCCTAATAGTGTAAATCAATTTACATTTGCACAGAGCCTTTGAAAATAATAAATTCAGAATAGTATAGTGTTATTTGAATATATATATATATATATATATATATATATATATATACATACATACACGTTTGTGAGTTGTATTATACAGCAAAATGTCGTATAATTTACGAACAAGAATCCAGAAAGAGTTGCTGCCCGATAACGAAGAAACATTTGGCGGTGATACTTCGGAGGAAGAAGATAATGTATCAGTACAATCAGAAAGAAGCAGTTTGCAGTCTGAGTCGAGTGGTGATGAAGATTTGGAAAATGCGTGTTTGAATCAGCGCATTTTGGAGCAGCGTGGTCAGGTTCGAGGCAGACCAACGACCGTTTTACGGAGCAAGAATAACACAAATTGGAGCACTCAATCACGTACGAGAACATCAGGTTAGTATTTCAATATTTTTATAAACATAAATTCATTTTATCCACTTTTGAAACTACTGCGCGTCGCTTTTCTCTCTCTCTCTCTCTCTCTCTCTCTCTCTCGTACCTTACCTAGCCCCTACTCGCATAAGGGGGAGTAACGTATTCTTATGCTCCAAAATGAATCTCTCTCTCCTTCTTTCTTCTTTTCCTATGTTTTATTGATTTGTTTTTTTATTTTTTATTTTTACAGATCGTATGACGCCAGTAGAGAGAATTCCTGGACCTAGGAATGAAGCAGAAAACTGCGAAACAATGGCTGAATTCTGGCATCTCCTTTTCAACGAAGAAATACGAAATAAAATTGTTTAATACACAAACACAGAAATTCAAAACGTTTGTGCACAACTGATGGCCGATGATAAGCCCATGCAAACATTCCACCATGAAACTGACTTGCTGGAGATAAATGCGTTTATCGGGTTTCTGTATTATTCTGGTATGTGGAAATCTAATAATGTAAATGGTAAGGAATTATGGTCGCCTACCAATGGAAACACTGTGTATCGATGTACTGTGCCGAAAACCCGTTTTGAATATCTGGCTTCTGCGTTGCGTTTTGACGTGAGGGAAAATTGATCGCCAACTGATAGACTATCTCCTATTAGAGATTTGTGGGAAATATTTATAAAAAATTGTGAATTTTACTATGAACCCAGCAACGAGCTTACTGTTGATGAACATTTGCTATCTTTTCGCGGTCGCTGTCTATTTCGTATCTACATAAAATCCAAACCAGACAAATATGGCTTGAAAATCATCACTTTAAATGATGCACAGACTTTTTATTTGATGAATGGGATTCCTTATCTTGGAAAAACTGGGCACCCATCTAATGAATCATCTGGGGAATTCTTTTTCAAGAAAGTTACTGAGCCAATTCATGGTACAGGTCGATCGGTTACGTGCGACAATTGGTTTACGACTATATCTTTGCTCAGGAATATGATGGATCAGCCGTTTGATATGAAGCTCACTTCATATCAAAAAGAACAAAGTTGTTCTGGTAGTTAGCACAAAGATCACAACAGTAAATATTGGGTAAACCCGAAATGATTTTATTTTATAACAAAACTAAAGGAGGAACTGATGTTTTTGACAAACTCTGCCATGCGTATACTACCGCCCGCTCGACAAACCGTTGGCCAATGCGATTTTTTTTCGGTATGCTCGATCAAGCTTTTGTCAACGCAAGGATTTTGCACGCTTGCAAAAATGCTCAAAATAACGCTGTACTGAATAGATCTCCTCAAACTGCTTTGAAAAGTCTTGGATTTCATCTTATTGAGCCTTTCATGCGACAAAGATTGATAAATAACACGCTGCGAACAGATTCACGTAGGAGTATTATGCTAATTCTAGGGGAGTCAGTGGATAACATGCCGCAAGATGAGCGGCCAAAATTAGTCAAAAGGACGAGGTGTGCCAGTTGCTCTTACACTAAAGATAAAAAAACTCAAATGCAATGTCGGTCATGGTTGCGTCCGATGTGCGATGAACATCGCATCTATTTATGTAATGACTGCGGTGGAAATGAATGAGATTTTTTTTGTAATTTTTAAAAAAATTATTGAACTTATGTATAAAAAACATGTATATTTTAGAATTTTAAGGAGACTTAATGTGTGTGTAGAAAATGTATGTTTTAATGTACATAATGACGTTTTTCTGACAATTTTTACCCAGAAATACACTATTTTCATTACCCGAAAAATGACCTCGTTCACTTTGCAAAATAAATACCTTTTTTAAAGGGTTCATATATACACTATTTTTTTTTAATTTTACTTTATCTTGACAACGTACACCTAAATTTTCAGCTTAATATTATAAAAATTTAAAAAGTTATGAATTTTTCAGTAAAACATGTTTTTTTTTTTTTTTTAAATTTTCGGGAATTTTTTTTTTTCATATGCAATTCACTATAAAATTATTTTTTGAATATACCAATGCATTTTACATTAGTTATAGTATATCTGAGAATTTTTTCAATTCAATCGGTTGTATTGGTATAAAATGGCTCGCGATCAAAAAGTGCGAAGGTCAAATTGACCCAGGGTAGGGATCTCGATCGAAAAAATAGGTGGTGGGACCGAAGCTTCTGAGAGCGCGTTATGGAACTGAGTTTGAAAAATTATAAGTTTCATGGATTTGATATTACTGTGTTGTTCAATTTTTGTATGCTCTTTAAGGTCTTCCTCGTCTCCAAAAATGCTGACAGTTCGGTAATGAATGTTCTCTAGGAAATAATTTAGATTTAGTAGACACCTGTCAATTATAGTCTCCAAACGATAGGTCAAAACAACAACAAAATTCTTTCAATTTCAAATTTGTCGAAACGTTTCGGCTGTTATGTCAGCCCTCATCAGTCAAAATTTATTTCTAAAGAAAAATAATTTACATAAAAGTTAAAACATTGACAAAAATCATTTACAAAATTCATATAATTAAAAAGAGAGCATACCTGATATTGTGATGGTAAAACAACATCAACAATTATAAAAATTAAAAACTTCCATTAAAATAATAAATAAAATAAACTATCAAAATTTCAAAGAAGTTAAAAATAAAAACAAAGCTTAAATTAAGAACGAAGAGCAGATACCATTAACTGAGTCATTGACGGGTGACATTGTCAGGCTGAGGAAATTAATTTGTAGAAGCTCTAAAATTGAGACACCGATTATGAAGGTAAGTATATCATTAGATGATAATATAGGTAGTGATTTTATTATAATTTGGTAAGAGGTTTATATTGGTCTGGAAATTACTACATTCGAATCTAATATTAACGTTACCAGCATTTTTGTTAATGAAGAAATTTTCAACTATTTTCCTGCGAGCTGTGTTAGGTTCAACTGAAAGAATTTTACAATGATCAAAATCAAAATTGTGTCCAAGTTCCAAGTAATGTTCCGAAAGTGCAGTATGATTAGAAGTGCTAGGGTTCCTGATAGAATTTATGTGTTCACGTGTACGGGTATCAATTGATCTGCCAGTTTCAACAACATATGTGGAATTGCAGTCTTTGCATGCAAATTCATAGACTAACCCAGAACGCTTACCCCTTGGAAGTGGGTCCTTAAGATTATTGAAATAACGGGAAAATTTATTAACTGGTTTATAAATAGTTTTGATGTTGAAACTTCTTAAGATATGTTGAATCTTTTCAGAAAGGTTTTTAATATAAGGTAAAGCAGTGAAATCAATATAATTGTTAGGCTTATTATTACTGGTTTTATTTGCATTAAAATCGGAATTGTAAAAACGATGGGTTACATTTTTTAAACAAAATTCAATAAGTGACTTTGGATAACTATTTTTCAAAAGTGTTTGCTTAATAAATTTAATATTTTTGCTTCTAAATATAATGTCTGAAATTCTGAACATTCTATGAAATAAATCAGTAATAACTCCAATCTTATGATTGATAGGATGTGCGGAATTAAAATTTAAATATCTACCTGAAAAAGTTGTTTTTTGGAAACAATCAATTTTAAGTTCATCATCAATACGTACAATCAGTGTATCTAAAAAGCTAATTTGTGAGTTATTTTCTACTTCTATTGTAAATTTTATATTAGAGTTATATAAATTGAATTTATTTAAAATGAAATCAAGTTTATCATGAGGCACCGCCGTGATAATGTAGTCGACATATCTGAAATAAAACGGAATTGAGAAAGGTAAAGATGAGAGGCATTCTGATTCTAGATTTTCCATAACAATATTGGCTGCTTCCGGAGAGAGTGGCGAACCACGTTTCGACAAATTTGAAATTGCACGAATTTTTTTATTGTTTTGACCTATCGTTTGGAGACTATAATTGACACGTATACTACAAGGTCGTGACTTTATTATCAACAATTAGTAGACACCTGTTTTAAAGAAGCAGTTTTAAAATCCAAAGAGACGTCGGGACAATTATTTAAGATATTTAAGGCTTTTCTACTCATACAAATACTCTAGAAAAATATTTGACACGATTGCAAATAGATAATTTGCACACAAAAAAACACAAAACTCAGTTTTCCAAAAATTTACTATGCTTACATTTAATAATTTTGAAGTTTTTTTAGATTTGATTTATTGAGTATCCCAGTGGGCACCAAATTTAAGAACGTAATTGGAACGTCCTAAAACGTTTCTTGGACGTACATGTCAAAAGGCGTTATTTGAACGTTGCAAAAACTGTCCTAAGTCAGACCAAATACCATTAAGCCATTTCCCTTTCGGCGAGCCTCTAGGGGTAGGCGTGACACTACCCGATTCGGGTAGTGTTTCTAGGTGGATAGTTTCTTGTAGTAAATAACTATAAGTGTGGGCTCACCACACCCACGACCGCCAACAGCAACGCAATAGTATCAGACGGTCGCCCATCCAAGTACTAACCGCGCCCAACACTGCTTAGCTTCAGTGATCTAACGGGAACTGGTGTTTCCAGCGTGGTATGGCCGTTGAATAATGTTCTAATAATAATAATAATAATAATATGATAAATAAATACTATAAATTATAAATAATAATATAATAATAATAATGACTGCCCTAATAATAATGACTACCCTACCGAAGGTGTTCTCGCGTTGTCGTCGCGGTAGCGCTTGAGCTTTCCTCTCATGAATTTGAAGGCTATGTTGGCCGTAGAATTGCTACTGACAGGGTTTCCCATGCCAAACAGGCAGAAAACGAAGAGGAAAGTGACTGAGAGGAACACCAAAACCCATAAATGATAATGGAGAGTATTTTAAAAATTTTGAAACGCTTGTCGCTAACCGAGGATCGTCGGAGCGCCCCTGGGGCCACCGCTGGGGGCCACAGCATGCGGGACGGTGGTGATGGTCAGCTGCGAGATGGTCAGGCAGATCTCACTAATCAAACAGCTGGCCAGCAAGAACATCTGCGACATACGGCAAGCAGTGAAACATCAACTGCGTCTGCTGAAGATGCTTTGGTTAGCGTTAGCTATTTGCAGCCAACCACTTCAACAGAAATACCGTGGGAGAGCATCAAGTGGGATACCACAATAAATGAGGAATTGATGCGTCTCTATTATGAAAGTGCGAAGTTTGAAACATCACGCAAAAAAGGACAAAATTTCAGAACGAAATTTGTCGCAAAGTATCCTAAAATAGAGAAAGTCGCATTGAGAGATCTTATCGCTAAGGTGAAGGACATCAGGACTAATCTACTCATCTCAGAAGATCGAGCAATGGAGATTAAACAGCAGGTTGATTTGGAGTGGAAGAACAACGGCAATGAACAGCAGTTAGAGGAAGCCGCGTCACACGAACAAGCAGTGGCAATTGATGTTCTTCCTCAACCTGGTGATGATCCAGCACCACCACATCCTCCGGAGGTAGATGGCCTAATACAACCAGTGCCAGAAGCCGAAGTTCAACAACCAAGGAAGCGATTAAAATGGACATACCATATGAACAGAGATGTGATGCGCTTTTATTTTTTGGCAAAGAAAAGTGGGCAAAGTGTAAGGAGAGAACATCATCGTCTCTTCTTACTTAAGTACTCAGGGCTAGCCACAAGAATAAATGAGCAGAATCTAGCAGATCAAAAACGCTCGATATCTGTAAACAAATTGCTTTCGGCTGTTGAAATAGCTGCCATCGAAATGGAAGTGGAACAGCAGCTTCCTATTGATGAACTTCCATTGGAAGATGTGGAAAACGAAAACTTGATTGCAGCTGAAGACATAGGTGCTAGGGATAATGAACATCAAGTACCGGATGGACTAGAACTACATCTGGATATCCTAAACGATGATATAAACAGCGAACTCCCAGAAAATCTACAGCACCTTGAAAGGAATTTTGGTCATGCTCTACTAGAGTTCAGACATGTAGAACCAACACAAAGGCATTCACTGCCCAAGATGAACATCACAAATGATCTGCGTGCACTAATAGAACACCTAAACAGCAAGGTTTTACCTATGTATTTGAACGCAATACAAAATGCATTAGAGGTGCAAACTCTTGTATACTGTGCAGCTGTGGCAACCGTTAGAACGTTGGGCCGCAGAACTAGGCCTATAAATGCAGTCTTCGCCCCAATACAGGAGCGAGATCCGCCATGGAAGATCAGGTTGGATATGGATGTCAGCAAAGTAAGGTGCAAATTGGGTCTACTGACTCAATATAAAAAAGGAAATCGAAACAGAAAGCTGATACACCATGTTATTAAAATCATCCACCCTCGGTACATCGAGACATTGACACCAGCAATATTGGATGAGATTATAGACTCCCAGCGGCAGAGACTTGATGTTCTTACTGCTAGACTGCGTCGGTACAAGAAAAGTAGTGCAAGAAGGCAACAAAATCGAACCTTTCAGACAGACGAAAGAAGGTTCTATCGTGAACTGAGTGTACAGCAAAATAACCAGCAAGACACCGAAGTCCCTCAATTGGAAGAAATGACTAACTATTGGTCAGACGTTTGGGGAAAAACTAACAGAAGCAATTTGGACACTGCGTGGTTCCAACTAGAGAAAGCAAGAGCCTAGAGGACCTAGGAAAATTGTTTAAAAAATTTGAAAATTATACGACATCGAGCCTGAAATCTTATCTTTAATTTAAGCCAAGAAAACTAGTAAAATCTTCATGGATGCCCGAGATATGATTAAAAATGTGCTCAATTTTAATCGACGATCACGGTTTTCGGCTGGTCTTCTACTCGCCCGAATCCCAATCGGGTAGTGAGGCAATGAACTTTCGAGTTCGAACTGCTATCAATTTTTTTTTCAAGGAACTTATTCAGAATAATTAAGGCAAAGGTTTTCAAGAATTTGAAAAGATTTTCAAACATTTTGAATAGATTTCGCAAGAACTTTAAAGGTTTTTTTAAGGGATTTGAAGGTACTTCAAAACATTCCCAAGAATTTACAAACGCCTGAAGGATTTTTTTTTTAAGGAGTTGGGTCTTGCCTACAAGATCCAAGGAGTCTAATGATTGTAAGTAATTCAAAAAATTGTATGGGGTTTTAAAGAATTTCAGAAGATTTAGAAGGATATTATAGGAATTGTAAGGTTGTAGAATCTAGGATATTGAAAAAGATTCCAGGATATTTTTAAGGATTTTAACGGATTTATAAACATTTCCAAAGATTTCAATGATTTTAAGGGATTTTAAAAGCCCTTGAGGTATTTTAATAATTTTTCCAGGATTTTAGGAAATATCATACGATTCCATAGTATTTCACGCATTTTTCAAATAATTTTATTGGATTTGAAGGTATTGCAAAGGTTTGAAGTGATTTTATAATATTTCAAGGGACACAGACACGATTTTCATAAGATTGAGGGAATTTTAATAGGAATTCCAAGGATTAACGGGTTTTATTTATTTATTTTTTTTTATTCCAAGAACTACGTTTTTGTAATAATTGATATGAAAAGACTCATAGATAAATTCTTGATGAGGATTCTACCGAATGTTTGTTTTCCTGTAGTGAAATTTAAAAACTGGCAACCTCCAACACCAGGCCTGATGAGAGGGTATGGGGGGGGGGGGGCTCTCCTCGGCCCCGGAGTTTTTATCAGCCTGAATTCTAAATTTTCAAAGTTACGTATAGGGGCCCGCCAATCCCACCCACCGGGACTACAAAATTAGAATGCGGCGAAAGATGCGATGAGCAATTCTTTAGTGTACTTTTGGTGTGTAATGCTCTTGATTATATGACTCTGTGTATTCACAACTTAATATTCCTTATTCTAGAATAAAATATTTTACTATTTTTCCAAAGTAGCAAAAAATATTATCGAATCAGAACATTCCTTATTGACAGAAAAATTTGCCAGATCAGAAACTTTAAATACGGCAAAATTTGCCAGAGCTCAATACTCGACCTTTTTAATGTTAATATGCCTTATTTTATATTATTTTCTATATTGAATCGAACTCAATAGTACAAAGAAATTTTATTTGAATCGTTCATAGAGGTAAATAAATTGAATAAAAGTTTTCGTTTTTTTATATATTACTTAATAATAACTTCCTGTGTTTGGTTGAATATTCCTCCTTGTTGGTAGAAAATTAATCTTCTTGGCTGAAAATTCATATTTTTCCTTGAAAATTCAATAGTTTGTTTTAGTTTAGTGTTCTCTGTTGACTGAGAAGTATTTTTTAATTGAAAACTCAACTATTCTTGAAAACTTATGTTTTTTGGTTGCAATTTCAATTATATTACATTGTTCGTAGAAAATGCATTTTTCAGTTTAAAATTCTACTCCTTGGTTAAAAGTATAAATCTTTTGTTAAAATTTTTTTTTTCGTTGAACATTCAGCATTTTAATTGAAAATCAATTTTTCTAACTGAAAATTGAACTACTCCAGTTAAGAATCTAACTATGTTGTTAAAAATTCGTTTCTTCTTTTCATGTAAATTAGTTTTGTAAAAGAAAAAATTCAAACTACTCTATTTTGAGTAAAAAAGCGTATTTTTTGGACGAAAATTGGACTATTTTGTGATCACTGATCTTTTTTATTTAAAAATTGAACTATTTGGTGAAAAATGTTTGAACCATTTTGGTATAAAACTCAACTATTCCAGTTGAAGATTCATCATTTTAGTTAAAAATTCATCACATTGGTGAAAAATTGGACTATTCGGTTGAAAATCCGTGTCTTTTTTATTAAAAAATGAATTTGTTTAAATTACCATTTAACTATTCCATTTTTTGTTGAAAATTCTCTCTATTTTTTGTAAAATTCAACTATTGGTTAACAATTTATCATTATCAGTTGCAACTTGGTTTAAAATTCATATATTTGTGTAGAAAATTCGTATTTTTTGTAGAAAATTGAACCATTCGAGTTATAGATTCATCATTTTAGTTGAATATTTATCTGTTTGGTTTAAAACTTAAAAATTCAATTATTCCATTTGAAGATTCATAATTTTATTTGCCACTTTGGATAAAAATTCTACTATTTTGTTGAAAGCTCATTTTTTTTGTGAACGGGAAATGACAAGCCCTTGAACGACTACTTTGATTTCACATTGAAAATACAGGCTGTTCATTAAGGGAGCGTTCACATATTACGTAACACTATTCTCGACCTTTTTAACCTCCTCCCCCATATAACGGACCGCAGCATTTTCTTTTTACCCCCCTCCCCTCACCACCGTTACGTAACATTTTTGGTATTATGTTTGAAACATCATAGAAGTTTTCTAAATAAAAAAAGGGTTTTTAAGATGAAGTATTGTCTAGAAATCAATAAAAAAATATTTTGATGTAACACTGAATGCTTTTTCAATATTTTTTTAGTAATACAAATATTGAAGTTGCTTAATGTAAGTACTAAATGAAACTCCAATAAAAAAGACGAATTTTTAGTTTAAAAAATCAATTTTCAACCATGACGCAAAATATGAATGAAGGCTCTCTGTATACCACGTGGACAATTAGGTGGCGGGGGTATGGCAAATGTTTATGATTGCCCGCGAGGGAGGCTTGGAGGAGTCTAGCCAAAATCCACTTGGACTCAGGTGGTCGAAATTTTTTTTATTAGTTTTCATGCAAATCGCCCCCAAATTCGTTTAAATCGACAAAAAATAAATGCCTATAAAAGAATAATATTTAGTGATCCCGCAAGCCCCATGAAGTTCAAAACGTATTTCCCATAAGAGAGAAAGACGTTTTTGTCCATTTTATTCCGAACTGTAAATATCGGGTGTGTCGAGTTGACCCCGAAAATTTCTTTTCAGAATTATCCACAGAATACGAATAAGAAATTTCTTTTCGAATTCCATCCCTATAAGTATATTTAAGAGCTTAGCCCTACTTGCAGCACAATAAAAAAAAGAATTTTATCGATTTTTTTTTTTGAAAAAATGAAAAAATACTTCTTGGTAAAAGTTTCTATATTTGAAAGAGTATCATATAAACCTACAGTCAAACCTCGTTTATCGGGACACTCATTTATCGTGATCTTCACTTATCGGGATATTGCAACCTCGTTTATCGGGACATCTTGTTCCCCTTCCAACCACCGCTCCTTATACATAAGCACTTGAAGTGGGGTAAGGTGAGAGCGTGGTGGGAGTAGCGGGAATTTAAAATTCTTTTTGATCATTTGCGATCAAACCAGACATAACCCGTAAATAACAACACAGCAAGGAGTCATGGCAACCCGTCTCAAGGCTGGGGGTAGTAGTGGGAGATCCCTCCGAATCCCGATAAAAGAGGTGTTTACATTTCGAGGGCGTCCCGATAAACGAGGTTTGACTGTAATTTAGGCTAATTTTCATTTAAGAATACACATTATTTCATGAGTTACTACTGATACACCGTAGTATGATTTTTTGAAGGTGTATTGCGGTGAGCAACACTGCTCAGGACTCGATCATCTAAAATGGGAAAATCAAAACTATTTGAATAAATTATAAGTTTTTCTAGTCCTTCAACGAAGGATTTGGACAACAATTTTTTGTTTACAAAATGGCGGCCAGTCAAAGTTGAGAAATCGATTTTTGTCAAAAAAAACACATTCGTTTTTAAAATAAAAAAAAAGTTTTGTATGAAAAAAAAATTCCTCTGATTAAGGACTGCTTTTTCATATCACAAAAAAGGTTGCGAAGTTTGTAAATGATCGGTTAAGCGGTTTTCTAGAAATCTTGCTCACCGACTTTGAAAACGTCGTTTCGAGAAAAACGCAGTTTTAAATAGTTCTGAAACTGTTCCGCAACTGTTCGAGAACGTTCGTCCTCGCGGCAGACAAATGTTGCCAAATAGTGCCAAACAAGTCACGAACTTTCCCGAATCAGTGTAGTTATGCTCAAAATGGCGTCGTTCTACTATACGTGAAAATCGTGTTCTATACGCTATCCAGTCAGTATATAGATCAGCGGCCTACACGGACCCACCTACGCTTCCGACTGAATAACTTCTACAATTTCATTCAGATTTCATTAAGACTTTCAGAAAATATTTTTCAAATGATGCACTTTCAGAAAATGTCAAAACCCAAAAATCGAATTTGTCAAAATTTGCAAGTAGGGTTAACCCCTTAATAGGATCCCAAGTTAACCCCATAAGCATAATGCATAAGTGAAAAATTGGGTATTGCGAGTAGCTACTTGAAGGTAAGTTTAGATTTATAAAATTATCTACATATCCATCTATAATGAAGAATAAAGATGACTTTTCTTTTCGGTTGTTGACGGAAAAAATAAGAAAAATTTCGTGTAGGAGATAAAAAATTAAAATTAAAAAATCGACACTTTTTTCGCTGTTTGCCATTATATTAAAATTAAATTTTAAAAAACAAATGAAAAATTCACTTTCACCTTTTTCTGGAAAATTTATTCCTGAATTTTTCAAGAAAAAAATTTCAAAAAAAAAAACCGTGAAGACTTCATTCATGTGTAAACAAATTAATTAATTGAAATGCGTCCTAGTGAATTAAAAGAATTGAACTCATTGAATCAAATAAATATTTCTTTGAACGACTAATCAGATTTCAAAAATAGAGCCACAGAATTTATTTCGTTAGATCAACAAAAGATACGTGTCTGGTACAAATCAGAATAACTACTGTAAAAGAATATTTTTACAACACTATCATGAAAATGGCGTGTTTTCGTACTTATGATCTGTGTGTAATGTGGCGCATTTCGAACGATGCGAATAAAGAATGTACGAAATGAGGAATGCTTACGAAAAGGCCTCTTTTCGTAAGCATTCCACATTTTCACAATAAGTGAAAGGAAGATAGTTGGATAAAGACGGAAATAGGTCGATGTTTTCAGCGACAACTGTAGCGCGCTCGTCTCGCGACTTACCGTGCAGAAATAGGAGGCGTACACTGAAAAACTTCACTTTCGTCCGAATCTGACATTTTCTCTATTTTCGATAATATCACATTGATTTAACTATTGAAGAAAACCGAACAAACGCGTGACAGTATTCAGAAATAAGGTTATAAAAGCCGGTAGCCTCTCCGCCGCTAGGTGCGCTATAATTGCTCAAGTCAAAGTTGCGGGAAAATTAAAATTAGTTCAAAATGTTATACTTCCGAAGTGTTCTCTTTAAAATAAAGTTGCTAAAATAAACAGGTATACATTTATCTTGATTCTAAATTCCTTCTTTTTATATGAAAAAATTTGTTAGTTAAACTTATTTAATTTAATCTTATCGTAATCTTATCATAATTTTAACTTATGATTTGGTTTTTTTT
>CAKNXH010058331.1:12561-63643 GCA_932178445.1 Andricus quercusramuli | reverse complement strand
CAACTTCGATCAGGTAGCGTTTTTTTACGATTTTCATGATCTTGTTGTAAAAAGTTTCGTGCATGTCTCGTGGTAGGCCCTTTTCTTGACTCGTGCAGTGTTTTGAGACTCGTCTTCGGTTCGGGCACCTTCGGTGCCCTCACCTACGACTCGTCCTAAAAACACTGCACTTGTCACGAAAAGGCCATCGCCTACCACTTGTAATGCAATATACTATTTCGTGATGCTAAGAAATAGAATTTAAGCAAATACATGTACGTGGTTCCAAACAAATGTTTTTCAGTTTAAGACCTTTGAATTGAAAAGACAAGTACATAAGTTGGAGAGAGAGAGAAACGTACTATTTCTTCGAGGGAGAGAAAAGTGAGCCTGTTTCATTCGACAAAATGTGTTTCTTGAAACTGGATTCATGCTCGTACAGAAATTTCCAGGGAAATTATGAGAGCGGGGAAAATGAGACCTGAGTATGGCGACGACAGGACGCCCAGCCGCTAAGGCTAACTTGCCGTGACGTAAGTTATTAGATTCGATCAAAAGAAAAAAAGGGGCAAACCCTGCGTGGGTGATGGGTGTCCGACGGGGAAAGTATTATTCTTGTAGGTGTACGTCTGACGTTAAGGCCATTTATTTAGCTTATAAGAATATAAGGGGTCGTACTTAAAGTACGTAACTGTTAACAGATTGTAGGCCCTCTCCAAGACCTCCTCTCGTCCTCACCCCGTCACGAAACGTAACAAAAAATTGTGCCCCCCCCCCTCACAATCTTATTGTATGTAATTGATCGTTTCCAGAAATAAAAAAATATGGGACTTGAAAGCCATGGACATTTATTTTTGTATTTAAGATAATACAGGCTTTGCAGGATGAAAGTTTTAGTTTTAGAATTGTATGTTTTTCCCTTGACTAATTTTTCATTCCCCCTGGCCATCAACATTCAAATACTAACATTTCAATCTTGTAATATTTTTAACATAAAATCTTTTATTACGGGAGTAAAACAATCATTCAGATACAAATTTAAAATTTGCAAATTTCTGTTTTTATTTTTTAAAAAACCACTTTTCTACTGTAAAAGATGACTTTTTAACAAAATACTTGAATTTTCAAGAGAAAAATAAAATTTGCAGACAAAATAATTGAATTTTCAACCTGCAAAGATGAATTATCAATTAAAAAAATAGTGTCATAGTTGATATTTCAAACAAAAAAGATAAAATTTCATTTAAAAAATGAATTTTATAAGTAAAAAGCCGATTTTTCGGAAAATAATTTTTTTTCGGTCATGAAAGAAAACGAAGTTCACCTACACTGCGTTTAATTTAATTCAGCATTGCGACGCGTGTGCACTGGCATGCACTGTGATATATTGAGCACAGTACTGTCAGTACTTAGGAATCGTACTTGCCAACAAGTTCTTCATCTTCTACATGGTGCGGAAACGACACAGTATGTATGATGGATTAAGGAGAAGCATTTGGTCAATAATTCGTGGCAAAAGTTGAGATACCACAAGCATGCCTGTAACACAGCCCCACAAAAAAAATGAAGTTTCATATCCCTGCACCAGACCCATGCATCCCTATGTATGGGGTGAAAATGAGATTAAGCCACGAGCATAGTTCCTGCGTCTTAATCAATCGAATTATACAAATTTTCAACTGTATAGCGCATAAAATTGATTTGAAACAACACTCCCCACCTACCCCCTAACCAAGCTAACCCCTAAAAACCACCTCCACCAAACGACAAGCAGGCTAACCCACCTATCATGGGAACAGCGGGTTTAGTCGCCTATTTTTTTGAAATGATTACATTCGACACCACAAGCGTGCTAACCCACGTACCCCCTAACTCACTTAACCCCTAGAAACCAATCCTACTAAACCACAGGCAGGCTAACCCACCTATCATGGGAACAGCGAGTTTAGTCGTGTATTTTTTTTAAATGATTACATTTTTCCCCACAAGCGTGCTAATCCACGTACCCCCTAACTCACCTAACCCCTATCAATGAATCCTACCCAACCACAGGCAGGCTAACCCACCTACGCCTGGAAACAGCGAGTTCAGTCGCCTATTTTTTTTGAAATAATTACGTTCGACACCACAAGCGTGCTAACCCACGTACCTCCTAACTCACCTAACCCCTAGAAACCAATCCTACCAAACCACAGGCAGGCTAACCCACCTATCATGGGAACAGCGAATTTGGTCGTCTATTTTTTTGAAATGATTACATTTGACACCACAAGCGTGCTAATCCACGTACCCCCTAACTCACCTAACCCCTAACAATGAATCCTACCAAACCACAGGCAGGCTAACCCACCTACGCCTGGGAACAGCGAGTTCAGTCTCCTATTTTTTTGAAATAATTACATTCGACGCCACAAGCGTGCTAAGCCACGTACCCCCTAACTCACCTAACCCCTAGAAACCAATCCTACCACACTAAAGGCAGGCTAACCCACCTATCATGGGAACAGTGATTATTTAAAAAAAAAATAGGCGACTAAACTCGCTGTTCCCAGGGGTAGGTGGGTTAGCCTGCCTGTGGTTTGGTAGGATTCGTTTCTAGGGGTTAGGTGAGTTAGGGGGTACGTGGTTTAGCACGCTTGTGGTGTCGAATGTTATTATTTCAAAAAAATAGGTGACTAAACTCGCTGTTCCCAGGCGTAGGTGGATTAGCCTGCTTGTCGTTTGGTGGAGGTGGTTTTTATTGGTTATCTGGGTTAGGGGGTAGGTGGGGTGGGTAAAGAGGGGTGTTTCAAATCAATTTTATGCGCTATACACTGGAAAATTTGTATAATTCGATTGAATAAGATGCAACAACTATGCTCGTTGCTTAATATCATTTTCACCCCATTCTAGGGGTGTTTTTTGGCTCTAGCTAAAAATGTATGGGGTATATGAATTGTTTTGACCTCGGATTCGGACTCAGCGTTAAAAAATACATAGGGATGCATGGGTCTGGTTCAGGGATATGAAACTTCATTTTTTTTGTGGGGCTGTGTAATTATTAGCGCAAGCAATGTATGAGTACGAACTTTCTGCTTTTGCTTTACAGGACGCAATAAAACTGTAAGAAGCACATAGGTTTGGAACAAGGCTGTTTTTGTTTATAGATTTATTATATTACATTATATTATATTATTATATATATATATATATATTATATTATATAGATATATTGCACATAGCGTTGTAACATATCATAATCTCGATAATCAGTAATAGTTACTTGAAAAACGTTTTACTTTCAATATTGCACAACTCAAAGTGTTATCTGTCAACCCAAAAATACCAAAAGTCACTCATCATTCGACAAACGTTACTTTTTATCGTTTGTTGAATGTTGTGTTTTGAAGAATTGGTGAGCGCACACAGACGAGTGGATCAGCCAATACTGGGCAGTTGACGTACTTTTTTGTCATTCGTTAGACTCAGCACGCCCCCATTGCGGATTCCGTCGCTGGCAAATTGGTCTTTGAGCTTTGAACTATTGAAAAAAAACTGATTTCGCATAACTTTTTCGTTACTGTACAGTGCTGCCCTGTTTGCAACTGGAACATGCTTGCGATCGATGTATCATTTTTTGCGTGGATTTAAATGTTGAGGAAAAAGTATGCGATACATGCACAAATATGTTGGAGACAAATGCAAAAAGTGCCTTTTTCAAAAATAATTTCGTCCATGCTAATGTAGGCTTGTGTAATGTATAACCTTTGAATGACGCGAATAAATGTGTAATTTATTAAGTTTGAACTTGTTATGAATGTATGTAACATCAAGGAGGTCCAGCAATGTTTAACACGTATATTTCCCATAAAAAAATACGTTTTTGTACATTTTAATCAGAACCGTCAACATTAGCTGAATCGAGGTGAAATTCAACATTTATCTTTACAAATAGCCATGTAATATGAACAACGTATTACTTTTCAACTATCATCCCCATAATTATGTTTGATAGGGTCACAAAAAAAACCATAAGTAACAAAGATGGGTTTTGCGAGTTTTCGGCGCCAGTTAGGACTTTTTCGCGTTTTCTTGTAATGCGAAACTAATAATTAGATGTATGATGGATTGGTCAAACAATTTATTATTGATTTTAGCAATTTCCTCTTCAAATAGAGACAGAAAGTCGCTGTTTTTTCAACAAGTTCCCTGCTTTTGTCCAATTTCCAAGTAGAGTGAAGTAATAGCTTATGAACTTGAACAAAAATAATTGTTTAAACAATTTATTCTCATTATTAATGATATTGTGTTTAAAGAACGATAGAAATCTGGACTTTTTCCGAAATTTTTTACTTTTTGTGCACTTTACACTTGGATTAAGTTAATATTCAATTTATTTTAGCAAGAGTAATTGTTTAAGGGGTATGGCCACAGTAAAATTTTCAAAAAATCAATTTTTTTAGTTTTGGCTTAAACGATCCTCTAACATCATAAAAATAAGATACTATTCGATTGATAGAGAAATTTTTTTTTAACACATTTTGAACGTATAACGTGAGGCCGCGTGTGGCGTGCTCGTACTCTGATTTTCGTTAGTCAAGCCCATTGACCTTGACTAACCATCAATTGATAAATTTAGAAAGGCATGTAGAGGGCCTTAGTTGTCTACATGCACGAAAATATACTCATAGAGTAACTTCAAATGCCAGTAAAACCGTTGAAAGGGCGCCGTTCATTTGGTTTCTGCTTTTGAATGTAAATTTTATGATCATTTTTATACGAATTTTTTCACTAAAAATTCGACTGTTAACTTCAAATGCCTGCCATTTTCGGAATAATCAATATTTTTACATTTCCATATGTACTTCTCTAGGTATTCTCATGCAGATTGAAGGAATTTTTTTGATTTTGTTCTATGTTAAAAATTGTGGCTGCTAGCTGTCAGGCCGCAGATCCCCTACAAAAAAAGGCTTGGAAAAGGACTTAACAGTAGTCGGCCATTTTGCGTTAAAAAAATATATACATATATTTTCTGATTCTTTGATGTTGGAGCTTCATTTACATATAATTAGTTTTGAAAATAAATTAAGTTTTCATACAAAAAAAAATTGGTGAATATACCCATGATTTCGCTCCCGCTACTGTGGCCATACCCCTTAAACAAATCATCATTGTATTTCACAATCTTGTTCGGTGGTAAGAGCGGATATTTGCGGTTTTTTCTGAAACTTTTAACTCTTTTTCTACTTTTCAATTGGAGCATGGTGATAATTAATTCAAGTTAACAATAATAATTAATCAAACTGAAGTTAAGCAGTATTGGGCGCGGTCAGTACTTGGATGGGTGACCGTTCGAGAATAATACTACTGCGTTGCTGTTGGCGGTCGTGGGTGTGGTGAGCCCACACTTGTAGTTATTTACTACAAGAAACTATCTACCTAGAAACACTACCGGAATCGGGTAGTGTCACGCCTACCCCTAGAGGCTCGCCGAAAGGGAAACGGCTTAATGGTATAAAAAAAAACATTTTTCATCATTGTTAAGAACACTGTCTATGCTTAACGTTACAAGGTTGCGGTTTTTTACGATATTTTTAACTGTTTGACTATTTTTCACTTTGAATGACTTAAGACTTAATGATATTGAGCAACAATGATTGTTTTCAAAAATTATTATTATTGTTAATAACAACCTGCATCTATTGTAATACTCGACGGTTGCTTTTTTTAAATGTTCAACTCTTCGCTCACTTCTCACATAGTGAGGTAATAATAAAAGCTATAAAGAAATGATAAATAAACAACATAGAGAAACATATTTTAAACAATCTCTTTCTTTCTCGTGGATATATTTTGCTGGAGGAAAGTCTGATGTCCAAATATCTGTAATTCGAAATTTTTCTTTTACGCTTTGCAATAAGCTACTGGCTGTAATCCAAATAAGACTTTTACAAGTAAAAGTAAAAACTTCCGAAAAATAGCAACTTCCTGACATTACCATAATAAATAAAATAGTTCCAAACAGTAATCAATTGTTCAAGTAAGCACGTTCGTTAACTCGCATCAATATTGCAAACCCACCAAGTGACACGTGGACAAAAAGTTTACGTGTTTAGAAAAACCCGCAACTTTTTAGCACTGATATAAGAGAAGGTAGTTATAAACAATAATGAATTGTTCAAACAACTATGTTTGTTAACTTGCTTCGTTTATTACTTCATGAAGTAAAAAGTGGGTAACATTAGAAAAGCCGCAACTTTCTAGCATTATTGGAATTGAATATCATGAAAAATAATGATAAATTTTTTAAACAATTAATTTCTTGAACATCACTCAATCATTCAACTCACTTTTATTGAAAATTGGACAACAAGTGGAAGATTTGCGACAAAACTTCATTTTTATAGCATTATTCTAGTAGAATATCATTAACAATAATAATAATTTGTGTAGGCAATTATGTTTGTTAGCATTAATCAAGTATCGCCTAATTCTAATTGGAAATTGGACAACAAGTTGACCATTTTTTAAAAAATCAACACTCTTTCTATCTCTATTTTAAGAGGAAATTGCTGTTCGCAATGAAGAAAAAGCAAAAAAGTCATAACTGGCGCCGAAAACTCGCAAAACTCATTTTTTCACCTGTGGGGGTTTCCGGGACCCTATCAAACATATACTTATGGGGGTGATAGTTGAAAAGTAATATTCATGGAGCAGGCGCCGCCTCTGAATATCAATGTTTAAAAAACAAAGAAAAAATGGATTTACTTTTTTGTGGATCTGAACAAATTTCCGGGCGATATGCATGAAAATTATTAAATTAAAATATATTAAAATTTATTAATTAAAATATATTTGGACCACCCTAATGTAACATGTATATGCCGTCAAAATAACTGGATTAATAAATAAAGTTTTCTTAATTAATTAATTGCAATAGAACATTGTTGAGACATTAATACTTAGTGATCACATTGTGTAAGTAGCATAAGAATCTTAGGACATGGAAAATTCTAAATAAAAGTTCTTGAAAGTATATTAAATAAACATTATAAGAACACTTTGTTGCATTTTTAACCTTTCCCATTGCATACCAACGAGCAGGTACTAAGAACATGAAAAATCGGACATTCGTGATGTTTCCGAAATAAACATTTTTCACCAAAAATAGATAAGAAAGTTACATAACTGGCATAAGCGCAGCCGAAAGATGAAGGCAAAGTATCGCGATTTCACTGTCGTATCTATATTTTAGGATTTGCGAAGAAATGTGACTTTCAGACATATATCAAGAATGTCAAATTTTTTACCTTTTTTGACTCTCTGTTACGAAGGGAAAGTTATATACTCTTTATGTGCAGTGGACAAAACACTGATATTTTTTATTTGTTTTAAACAGACAAATTTATAAAGCAAATGTAATTTATCACTGTCTTGTCCACTATATATAATCTTATATATAATTTTTTTCACCTGGGCAGCTCACGGGGTAGCCCGAAATCGGTTGAAAGGTGGGGGGGGGGGGCAGAGCTATAGAGAATAATTACAAAATCAAAGCAAAGTGGCGGCTCAGTCCCACCCCCAACCGATTGTGGGCCCCCCGACACGTATTCAGCAGCGACACCCACGTGGGCCATACCGGCGAAACTTGGGAGAAGTGGCAATCATAACTTTCACCTAAGCTGGACTCAAACTTGTCACCAACATTGGGAGACTTGGGAAAAATGTTCACCCAACATTGACTCAAGCTTTGCGCGCCCACGTATCGCCACGCATCCAGCAGCGCCATCTATTGATCAGCGACATCGATACTTTAGTCTCCGTAGGTAAGAGAGATTTTGATTAGAGTGTGCTCCTATACCACCAGAAGGCTTTAGACCGCAGCGACATCTCTCGGAACGCTGGCGTACTAAACGCGTCAAAATACTGGCCAAACTTGTGAAAAGTGGCCATAAAAATTCTCATACAAGCTTGACACAAGCTTGGCACCCACATTGGGAGAATTGTGCAAAACATTCACCCGAGCTTGACCTAAGTTTCGGTGATATTAAGGAAGAGAGCTTTATGGAGAGCTCCAAAAACAAAAGACAACAACTTTTGTTTTTGGAGCTCTCCATAAAGCTCTCTTGTTTTTATCAAAAATGCTATTTTAAATGTACGAATAAATGTGGGTTTGTCCACATTCACAGAAATGTCTATAAAATTTGAAACAAAATTTTGGTATTTTATTGTTGACATAGCGAACATCAAAATCCAAAAAAATTTGTGTTTTCATCAATCATTTTGTATGTTTCAATACACAATGATAAACATTGCTGATGTTTTTGGACATTCTCACATTTTTCCTTGTTTCAACCAAATTCTATAGAAATGGAAAATCTAGTCTTATCTTATTCGTCTTCCAAACTAATGTTCTAAGGTTTCAATAGGCTTGAAAAGGGATCATATTGAGTCCGAAACGTTGCCGTTTCTCAAAGAAACAAAGTCTTTTTTTTATCTTAATGACCTTTCCATCCGGAGACTGTTTTATAAACTGCGCAAAATACTTGACTGCGGAGTAGTGAACTGCGTCCCATCAGAGGCGGAGTCGCAACCGTCTCTCGCCCTGCCCCCTGAGAAACTTTGGGAAAAGAAAAAGAGTAAAACAGGATATTGAAATGGTAGAATGGAAAAAACATTTTATGAATTTGCTAGGAGGTTTAGAGAGAAATGTTAGGAAAAGAGCGAAATATGGTAGAGAAAGAGATGAGGAAGAGGAGATAACAAGGGAAGAAATAGGCAAGGTGTTAGGAATAATGAAAGATGGAAAGGCACCTTGTATAGATGAGATTTCAAATAAAGTCTGGAAATATGGGGGGGGGGGGGGGCAGAACTAAAGGAATGGGCATGGATAATGTGTAATAGAGTATGGAGAGGAAAGGGTTGGCCAGAGTTATGGAAAGAAGGAGTAGTGGTACCCATAGTGAAGAAAGGCAAAGGGGAGTAGGTTAAAGATTATATGTAACTGCTTTGTCGGAGAGATTGAAGAAAGAAGTTGAAGAAAAAAAGATAGAGGCACCGATAAATAAGAGGATTAAAATGGAGAAAGGGACAATGATATCAATATTCGTGCACCTAGGATAGGAGAATAAAATATATATACACTGGAATACGCGGACGATATGGTGTTGATAGCAGAGGATGAAGAAGGGATGACAGGCCTAATTACAGGATTGGAGAAATACTTAGATGGAAAAAAATGGAATGAAAATGTAGAAAAGACAAAGATGATAAAGTTTAGAAAATGAGGGGGAAGAAAGAAAGAATAGACTGGGAGATGGAAGGATGTAAAGTTAGAAGAAGTAAAGGAGTTTAAATATTTGGGATATACCTTGCAAATTAATGGAGATCATAGACTATTGGGTTACGGAGCGGAGATATGGGGATGGAAGGAAAGGACAGAGATTGAGAGTTTACAAGAAAGGCATGTAAGGTGGACGCTAGGAGTGGACTGGAGGATGCCTGGATATATGGTGAGAGAAGAAGCACAGAAAGAGAAATAAAGTACTAGAGCGGGTAAGAGAGTATGGCAATTTGAGACGAAGCTGAAGGAGGGAAAGGGAGGAGAGTTAGCGAGAAAGTGTTTGATGGACGTAGAAGAAAGGAGAGGAAGGGGCGATGGAATTAACAAGATAAGAAGAAAAATGGAGGGAGTTTTTTAGGGCTAGAGATATCGGAGAGGAAAATGGAGTAAGCTACGAAGGATTGGAGAGAAGGGACAGGGAAAGGCAGTTAATGGAAAGATGGGGGATTATTGAGGAAACAAAATATAATAAATGGTATAAGATGATAAAAAAGGAAGGAGTACCAAAGTATTAAAAAAGGGATGGGGAGAAAGAAGATGGACCAGAATAGCAAGATTTAGATTCGGAAACGAGGTAAGGGAGGGGATGTATTGGGAAAAGGAAGAGAACAGAAAGTGCAGGATATGTGAAGGGGAGGAGAAAACATGGGAGCATGTATGGGAAGGATGTAGGAGAGGTATGGGAGATAAAGGAACCTGGCAAGAGAATGTGGTGATAATTCTAGGGAAGGATGGAATGGGTGAGGAGTGGATGAAGGAGTTGGAGGGGGCTAGAGGGGCGAATGAGAAAGGATGAAAGAATGGATGTGGAAAAATGACAAAAAGAGAATGAGATAGAAGAGAAGTGCAAGCGAAGGAAAAAGGAAACAAAAGTCGCATAGATTAGAAGCGTAAAGATCTGTAAGTCGTTAAATGTAGACATTCTGTAATAGTATAAGTAGATCAAGATGCGGATGCGCTCGCTCTCACTCGTTTTCTCGCTTTCGATCGCTCGTTCATTCTTCTGATAGTATAAAGTTTGCAGATGGTCTTGTAGGAAACGGAATTCATTTAAATCCTTAGGGGACACTCTGTGAATAAAGAAGAGAAAACGAACCAAGGACATCAGAAAGTGAATTTAATCAGAATTTTCAGAATATTCAAAAAGTTGCTTGTATGCGTGAAATCCGAAATTACCACTGTTTCGCATTCCCAGTTTTACGTCTTCAGCTTTTTACATTCTCACAGTAGAATGATCTAAAAGATCTTGCAAACGAATAGTGGTTCTTGTTACAGAAATCTGTATTGCAGTACTTGGTGGATAACAATTGATTTTTGAATGATTGGAATTGCCTTTTCACTTTCAACTGCTGATTCAACATTTATAGCGTCATTTACAATATGTCACGTGCGCCGAAGAAAGGGGGCTTACTCTGAAAAAATCGAAATCAAGGTTTTTACATCTTTCGATAGTTTTTGAGTTGCTTTTTCTAATGAAACCATCGAAAAAAATTTCCGAGCGTTATTATTGCTAATAATTGAGTTAATAGGTACCCGAGAAATCGTGCTTTCGCTCGAGATCCCGTGAAACACCTCCCACCACTCACCACTACATCTCCGCGTCTCATCTATACCCCGTCCGTGAGCAGCGCCGCTATATGCATGAAAATGTAGTGGCAAGCGGAGAGGGAAGATTTCGTGGTCTTCCCTCTCTCCTAAAAGTCGCGTCTGTCGGGTCGACTTCGACCGCTCGTCCTGAAAAAATATGGTAACTACGCTACGGTCGGTAAGATAGAAACCACCAGATACTTAAAGTGTTACCAGGGAAGGATAAGAGCTCACAGAGTATCGATAAATTAACCATGCTCGATTAATGAGATTGTAAGTTCAGATTTAACCGCTATAAGATAATTATAATTTAATTCTATTACCATACGAATTTATTTATACTCCCAATAGTTAAATCAACAATAATAACAAAGTTAAATCCAAAATATGGAGTATGAATACACTCGTGTGTGTGTAAATTAAATAATAACATTAGTAATACAAATATATGTATCGTAATTTCATAAGAGTATAGCCCACTCAGTGGAAGAATCTGTACATAGTCAGACGAGGTAGCACCCAAAAGGGACGGACTAAATACATAGAAATAAGGATAAGTAGTATACAGAATAACTGTTCACGAGAAGGCAAGAGAAGAAACGATCAAATCAATGCGAACACCGCAACTCTCAGCAATGCGGAAGCAATAGTCATCTGAGTCACTCACCGCGAGTCATCGATGTCATTGTTTACCCGATTCCAGTAAACGTACGTGCCATATCAGAAATTGAAAGAACGTGACATGTCAGAAATTGAAAGTACGTGCCATGTCAGAAATTGTGAATCCTATCTTTAACATAGGGACGCGGAACTATATAAACCCCAGAGCCACCCCTGTAAATCGTCTTACGTTTTCTGCAGTCATACTGCTCACTTCCATATACGGTTAACGAATCGCTTTGACAAAGTCGCGGCTTCTAACTCACTGTGACCGAAGAAACACTTTGAATAAGTCAAGTACTTTTAAGTTCAACTCAAAATAGTTAACGTGTTCGAGTCTCGAACTAAGTCCCCTCGGCTGAGACAATCGGTCGTTGTAGAGAAACTTTCCGAATAAAGTCCGCGGTGTTAACGTTCGTGAAAGGACTCAATATTGAATTACTTTTAAGTACATTCAAAGTCTCATCCGGTAAAACTCCGTCGGTGTTTTACAAACAATAAGGAGATACAACCGACAAAGCAACTCACTCTCTTGCCCTTTCAAGCATCGAAAGGTATATGTAAGTCTAATTCATGTAACTTTTAACTTTATTCTTATTCTTTATAATAAAACAATTATTGAAGCAACCATCTCTTACTCATTTTTAACACTGCACTCTGACACAGTCCGCGTAGGGCTGATAAGTGACACACAAACCCACAATCAAATAATTGGTCAGGTCTTACCAGCCTGACATATTCAGCACACTGGTCTCTCTCTTTTCCTATTTTCCATACTACCCTCGCCTATTGCTCGGGACGTGGCAGCTTTCCAGAGTAAGCCCCCTTTCTTCGGCGCACGTCACATATGCTTTTTAATAATTTCAATCGCAGTCTTATTGTCCAAAGTCTGTAAATTATAACACAAATCAGCTCGCAAGGAGATCGCACGCCATGTATGGTGCTAGTTCTCGATCGCCTGTTCACGGGGTTCCCTTTATTCCTAGATGAGAGCGCAGCTTCAGAGAAACTTTGTAACTAAATTGTCGTATGCTACTATAGGAATCATAATTCCTCAATCTCCCTCCTGCAGCGCTCTCATCTGTGAATAAATTGAAACCCCGAGGACAGGCGATCGCGATTCTTGACTGTTTTCCACCATTCCCGCCAGAGCTTCTTTGAGGCATGTAATGATGAAAAGTTTGGATCTGACCAGGTTTTATTTTGCTCCAGAACGTCTTATGTCTTATGTATTTTGACGTGCTCAAACCGAATCCGGGGCCAGAAAAACCTTATGCCACACCATTTTCTATTAAATTGCAAGAATCTACCCTTAAAAATAAAAAATTCCACCGTGACGTGGATCAACATTAGGAAACCGTCTAAGAATCACTGCAAGACCCAATTTTTATTAAATAGCCCACTTCTTAGTAAATAGCCCACTTCTTAGTAAATAGACAAAAACCAACCCGGATTTGATTTAAGCGAATCAAAGTAAATATAGTTTGGATTTTGTAGTCATTTTCAGTCAGTTTCCTAATGCTGATCCCCCCTACAGGAAATTTTCGGTTTTTTGGGGTGTTTTTGTTTCAGATTAATAGAAAATGGTGAGGCGTGGAGCATTTCTGGCCCCGGATTCGATTGCAGCACGCCAAAATACACATTAATTCATAGGTCTAGTCTTTGCTACAGCCTACTTCTTTTTCTCTATGTGTCTGTGTTATCAATATAAACTGACGTGAACATTTTTTCTTCCAAGCTAGTAAGTTAAAGTAGGATAGCAGCCGAATGAGCTGTCTGACAATAAGAGAGAAGGAAAAAGCCAAGACGACGATACGAGTGCTATTTCTTCTCTTCCAATGTTCTCTCTATGCAAACAAACAATCTTTTCTGCCAACTTATCTGGCCCATAATAATTAACACATAATAATAATATTTGAATCAATATTATTTAACTTAAATGATTTCTTATCATTACAGAATACTTACAAAACTATTACTTTAAGCAAATGGATTGTTTAGAAACTATTAAAATCTATAAACCATAATCAGAACAATAAATTATCAAGAGTTACTTAAATTCATCTAGAATTAAAAAATATTATATTAAGAAATTCAAATGTGTCTCTAAGTCTTAATATGACAGTCAGCATTTTTGAGAAGTCAGCAATTCCTAACACAGCTTCCTTCCATAGTCCTCTTCCAAATTATCGCGTGACAACCTCCATTCAATCAAAATTAGCAATGCTTGAAAAAATGCCCTACTTCACCTTAGCATTCGTACCCTCGAGTCGATCCCACTCAAAAATCTCATAGCAGTTCTTTACTACTTCTGGTACTGACTAGAAGTACTAAGGAATCCGGAAAACGCAGTTTCTCTTGCACGTCTACACTCGACGCGTAACTTTTCTGGGCCCCGAAGTTAACGAAGTTCGTTTTCTTTTAGTTTGAATAAATTTAGAGTAGAATCTAAAGTCATTGCATTAGTTATTTAAAGCGAAACCCCTTTTCATTATCGAAATTTGACGTTAGCAAAGCAGCCGAAAAAGGCACATCTTGAATTAATAAAACGGAATTCACGATTCGGGCAGACTGGCCAGGTAGGTTGTCTGGGGCGCCGTAATATCAGGGGCCCCCAAAACGTACTATAGCAGATTAAGTGGATTTATTCAAATGTTCGAATATAAAATTTGCAAATATTCAAATTAATAATTTATTTGAATATAAAATGAATATTTTTCTGCGTTATTCCAATTTTTCAGGCTCTTCATGTTCTTCACAGATGCACGAATTTTCAAATTAATACTCGGTGTTGATTGGTACGCAGACTGCACAGCAGACATGCCAATGGTCTATTGTTTTATATGGGCCGTTAGCACCCCTGCTGTTCAATTCTGCCTAGTAACAGCTTTCAGGTCATAATACCGCATTTGCTCGTGAGTTATTACACAATAATTATCAATTAATAATAAAATGCATTTAACCATGACTTGAAGGAGTCTAAGTTTATACTAGACTTGTTTTTATGGCACCACGTTTCTCCGCTTCATATTTATCATAATGTTGTCTGGTGAATTGCTTAATCCTAATTGTTAATGCGAATGAGGTATACAAAAAAATAACAAAATTGAAACGTACCAAACAATTAATTATATGTTTCAGATAAAATTATTAAAAATGATTAAACGCATTTATCCTAGCGTTGCTCAAAAAAGAAAAATGAAATCAGAATCAGAAGCCTCGGCAAAAAAAAATGAAAATCCCTAACCTCATTTTTCACGCCGCAACAAAACGAGAAGAAAGAAGAACCTGATGAGGATGCTGGGAAGAGTAATTCTATTGACGACATTCAGTTGAAAAAAACTGAAACGGATATAATCGTTGCACCATTGGACCCTTGGACCCTAGGACGAATGCTCTTGAAAAAAAAACATCCCACAGATAAAGGACATTACAAAGGTATTTAACTGCTGAAAAAAAGAGATTCATAATCCATAATATATTGTGTAATTCGATGGGACCGTTTCCACGAGATGAAAAAGCGAATACTCGATTTTCTTCTTGTTTTTACGAGTCAACTAACAAAGCTGCATTCGTTGATAGCGGATGTCCAAATTATCAGTCAACTTGGTGCAAAGTTTTGGACCGAATTATGAATATAATTCTCATTCTTGCTATATGCAATCTTCCACTTTAAGGACATCGAGTGATCATTGGTCATTCTGGAAATAACGGAAACTTTTTATCGATCGTTGAATTACTCGCAACGTACGATGCTGTTTTAAAAGAACTCATCACAAATCCGGAGAAGTCGATTAGATATCTCAGCCCTCAATTCCAAAATGAAATAATAAGTCTTCTATCTAAAACTGATGGAAATAAGATCATCAAAAACATTAAAGGAGCACCATTTTTTTCCATCATGATAGATACGACAAAAATTTTATGAAATAATTGAGCAGATTTAGGTTTTTTTTTTGAATAGTATAAAATGGTGGGGGTTATTGTGAACTTTTCTTTTAACGGAAAAAGCAAAAACCCTAAATTAAAACTGAAACGACTATATCCAACTCGATGGTCATCCCGACACGAATCTTTACGAACCATTGCATTCAGGTATTGCGATATTTTGAAGGGGCTTTCCAAAATCATCATCACAAGCTAGTCTGAGTCCTGAAAAATCACTTTTTATCTTGATTAAATTACTGAAAAGAGGTAAAAGGAGCCTGAAGTCGCTTTCGGTTTGCAATATATTCTTGCGTTATAGACTTTGAAAACTATACTCTGTAGGCAGGTCTAATATAATAAGAATAATGCAAAATTCAATTATTCCAAGACATTTGATCAGGAAAGATTAATTACCTTATTATTATGTTAAATATCATGCAAGAGATTAGAGATGTGAATAATCTTCTAGAACCATCCTGAATTTAAATTTTTTACCGCATATTTAAAATCAGTAACCCCAAAAAGAACCAGCTGTACATGCGATTTGTTTTATTTGATAACATTTTTCTGTCAAGCTGTACATACCCCGAAATTAACGTTCACTACCGTAAAGAGTGTGATGAATATCAGAACATGAAAGAGGTGCGCAATTGACCAATGAGCTTGGGGGGCAGCCTGCCGCAATCCCTAACCACTTGCTATAACCCGATTCCCTAGTGTTGAGATTGATTTAATTCACTGTTTACACTACTACCATGAAACTGGGGTCGAATTGATTAAACACGCTCAGTAGGTTCACAATTGACCAACGAAATTGGGAAGGAAACCTACCCCTACCGGATGTGGTTCTAGTGGATCCATTATTTGACGTACATTGTTCCTAGCAACTATACCTTCAGCTTCAATCAGGTCATCATTGTGCACATCTTCCAAAGGGAGTTCTTCACCTGTCGCAATGCGGATAAATCTAGTTACCCTTGGTTGTCAATGATTGAAATACTTCATTCTTGTACCTCACAGTATCATCGCACGACTTAGAAAGTCGATGATGCGTGGGCCGATTTTGTATATTTTTAAGACTTCAAGCAAATAGTTATGTGGTATGTCTGGTTTTTTAGGCAACATATACGTAGTACCCTTGAGCAAAAAGCCTGGCATCAGATCTGGGTGTTCGATGATCTTCTGAAAATACCTTGCCAAAGCAGGATGCACACTTATCAGCTACTTGTAGCAGAAGTTGTGCACCATGTCCAGACCTGGAGCTTTCCAGTTACTCGCCCTTTTCAAAACCGTGGAAACATCTGAAGCTGTGATGTTAGTTAGCTCCATTTCTGGGTTACTGCTTGCTCTTGTTTTCTCTAATTCGAACCACGCTGCGTCCAAATTGCATTTGCCTGGAAAGTGCGATTTTGTTGCCTTCTTGCACTACTTTTCTGGTATCGACACAGTGTAGCAATAAGAGCATCAAGTCTCTACCGCTGGAGGTCTATAATCTCATCCAGTACTGCTGGTGTCAATGTCTCGATGTACAGAGGGTGGATGGTTGTAGTAACATGGTGTATCAGCTTACTGGTTCTATTTCCTTTCTTACATTGAGTCAATCAACCTAATTTGCACCTTACTTTGCTGACATCCATATCCAACCTGATCATTCATGGGGGATCTCGATCTCTTCGTTAGGCAAAGACTGCATTTGTAGGCCTAGTCTTGCTGTCCAACGTTCTAATGGTTACCACAGCTGCACAATACACAAGAGTATGCACCTCTAACGCAGTTAGTGTTGCGTTCAAATGCATAGGTAAAGCCTTACTGTTTAGGTGCCCTATTAGTGCACGCAGATCCTTTGTGATGTTCACTCCAGTAAAGGATGACTAAAATTCCTTTTAAGGTGCTGCAGTTTTTCTGGGATTTCACTATTTGCATCAGCATTATTAATGACCGCATGTGGTTCTAGTGGATCAGCTACTTGATGTTCATTATCCCTAGCACCTATGCTTTCAGCTTCAATCAGATCTTCGTTATCCAAATCTTGTAAGGGGAGTTCATTAATAGGAAGCTGCTGTTCCACTTCCATTTTGATGGCAGCTATTTCAACAGCCGAAAGCAATCTGCTTACAGATATTGAGCGTTCTTGGTCTGCTACATCCTGCTAATTTATTCTTGTGACTAGCTCTGGGTACCTAAGTAAAAAAAGTCGATGGTGTTCTCTCCTCACACTTTGCCCACTTCTCTCTGCCAAAAAATAAGGGCGCATTACATCTCTGTTCATATCGCGTGTCCATTTTAATTGCCTTTTGAGTTGCAAACCTCTGCTTCTGCCTCTAGTCGTATTGGGCCATCTACCTCTGGAGGATGTGGTAATGCTGGATCATCGATGGGTTACGTAAGAACATCAATTTCCGCTGTTTGATCTTGTGACGCGGCTTCATCTAACTGATGTTCATTGTCTACGTTTCTCCACGCCAAATCAACCTCCTCATTTATTGTGGTATCCCGCTTGATGCTCTCCCACTATATACAGGGTGTCCGTGTATTAAAAATACATATTTGTATTTTCTGATTCCTTGTGAAAAACTGAATAGAAAATAATCAATAAAAAAATTTGATTGAATGCATAATTGCCGAGTAATTAGCAATTAAAGATTAACCAATCAGAAAAATGCGTTAGATAGCCGACAGTCCATGTGCCATCGCTAAGAGTGTGTGAGAATGCAAGTTCAGAACGTATAACTTCCGGTCCGTTTATTTTTATAGGAGGTTTTGACTCTTTGGTGCAACTTCACACTTAAACGAGATTTGAAAATTAAATAGTATCTTTTTCGTGGCAACAAAATTAGAAAACATTGCTCGGTGATTAAATTAAAATGCACGCGTTGTTTGAAATCTGTAGAATCCTCCTGAATTCTGTGCATTTCGCAGAATTCCGTCTAGTTCTGTAGAAATAATTACTTTAACATTTTTGAATTACCCTGAACACTTTTGAATAGATTGAATTATTTGGAATTTCAAGACTTTTAAATAAGAAGTGTGTAAACTGTCACTACTACGGGTAAAAAGAAATGGTCGGTACCGGTTTTTGAACCGTAAATGAAATTCAAGGAATTCAAGGAATTTACGGAATTCAAGGAATTTATGGAATTTAATAAATGTATGGAACTTAACGAATTCATTGAACTCAAGGAGTTCATGGAATTCAAATAATGGACGGAATTCATGGAATTAACAGAGTTGACGGAATTCACGGAATTCCAACAATTCTCGGAATTCACGAAATTCAAAGAATTCGTGGAATTCACGAAATTCAGAGAATTCGTGGAATTCATGAAATTCGCGGAACACATGGAATTTATGGAATTCACGGAATTCACAGAATTCACGAAATTCATGGAATTCATGGAATTCGCAGAAATCACGAAATTCATGGAATTCACAAAATTCACGAAATTCGTGGAATTCAAGAAATTGATGCAATTCACGGAATTCCAAGATTTCTTGGAATTCACGAAATTTAAATAATTTGTGAGATTCACACTGTCGGCACCTTTACAAAAAATTACCAGTACCGACAAATTTTTTTACCGGTTTTTGAACCCAATATAAAATTCAAGGAATTCACGAAATTCACCCCTTCCAACAGCTCGTGGCGGCTGGATGGTGGCCCTGTGACTGGACACAGAATTAATTATAGTTAAACCCCTACCCCTTTCCGACATCTCTTGGAGGCGCAAGGCACCCCTGTGACTAGTCACAGAAACGATGTTGGTCAGAGCCCTATCCCTGCATCTTTCTGATTCGTCTTCTGTGATCAATCACATAAATAAGTTCACTTTTACCCCTCACCTTTTCTAAGTTTAAGCAGTTTAACCTCTATCGACAATTTTTTTACAGGTACCGAGAACTTTTTTTTACAGGCACCGGTTTTGCGTACACAACCTTTTTAATACTGTTAATTACTCCGAATTCTCCGGAATTTTCCGAAGTTTGATACAATCATTGCCGTGTTTCTAATTCTTTTACATTTAGTCTAGTTAGTCGACTGCTAAGCTAGAAGTGAATGAAGATGTGCTTGTGAATTAAATTCCGCAGAATTCTCACGAATTTTGTAGAATTCACTTCAAATTTTTTTCTTTCATTAATTGAAAGACTTTTTAATACTTTTCAACCTATGAGAAAAAAGATTAAATTATTTAAAATTTTAAGATTCTTGAATTCTCCAAATTCCTCTGAATTTGCTGAATTCTACTAAATCCATCGCAACTTTCGTAATGCTTACCTAATAAGTCAAGTTAAGACGACGGCCTAGCTACCAGTGAATGAAGTTGTACTCGTCTTTTGAATTTTGCAAGGTTGTCACGAATTCTGTAGAATACCTTCCAACACTTCAGAATTAATTTAAAGAATTTTAAATACTTTTCTCACTATGAATATCTAGTTAGGGAGTCGGCGTAGGTACGACTGAAGGAAGATGTACCCTTTATTTGAATTACACACGATTCTATTAAATTCTGTAGAAATACATTCAATACTTTTGAATCATTCAAAACATTTTTAAATACTTTTTAAGCTACGATAATACACATTGAATTATTTTTAATTGAACGGCTCCCAAATTCCACAAATTCCCCTGAATTCTTCAGGATTCTACTAAAACCATAGCACTATTCCTAATTCTTTCCAAATTAGTCAAAGTTATTTCGACGGCTTACCTACCGCTGAATGAAGATGTAATCGTTACTTGAATTTTGTGGAATTTTCTCGAATTGCATTGAATTCCCCTCCAAAGTTCTGAATTCACTTGAAGAATTTTTTAAAACTTTGAAGCAATGACAACAAGCATTGAATTCTTTGGAATTTAAAAACATTAAGTCTTGCTTTTCATAACAGAAAGTAAGGAACTAACTTTAATGGACATTTTCAATCGTCTTTTCACCAACTTTTTGCAGTAGTTTTTCGACTAGAGAATCCAAACAAGCGTGTTCTTTCTTGAAGGAAAAAGTTTACGACCTTTCAGAAAAGTGTGGAATGGTTAGAATATATTATCTTGGATTTTATAAGCGAAAGTAAGGAACTTCTTTTGACAGATATTATAAATTATCTTTTTGTCGAGTTTCTTCAGTAGTTTTTTATATGCAGAGTTCAATCAAGGGAGCCTGGTATTGACGGGAGGCACTTACGAGTTTAAAAAAATGGGTTAATATTTAAAATTTACAATATTGCTTTATGTAACCGAAAAATCTTCGTTTTTGTAACTGAAAGACTTTTTTAATCTTCCTTTTCGAAAGTTTTTTCGGTTGTTTTTAACAGAGGAATCAAAACAAGGTAGTTTTTTTTCAACGGGGACTCTAACGAGCTTCTAAATAATTATGAAATATTGGAATGTTATGAAACTTCCTACGATTTGCAGAAATAATGAACTACATATGGTCACCTGCTTAGAAAGTCAGCTTTTCAAGCTTTTTGAAATAGTTTTTCACCTGGTAAGAAATTAAGTACTAAGTCTTATAAATTCTTAAACATTCATAAACAGCTCGAAATAGAAAAAAATTTACAACCGACGCACGCATCAATGTAAGAGGGTGTGTCGATGTTTCTTCAAAAGATTTCAAACCAATTGAAACCACCCCTATTTTACAACGGAGCCAGGTAATTTTTCGAATTAGGGTAATTGTAATGAATTTTCGTTAAATTAAGGGGTGAGATGGCGGGTTTTCACATTCGATAGAGGGTTGACCTTTTTGCTGCTCTTTTGGTATAAATTGCTACCAGTATCACCAAAAAACCTAACGAGTTTTCGAATTAGTGTAATTGTATTGAGTTTTCGAAAATTAAGGGATGATTTGACGTGAGTTCCCCATCAGATATGGTGATAAAATGTTTTTTCTGCTCTTTTGGCATTAACTGCCACCAGTATCACCGGAAATGTGGCGCGTTTTTGAAAAAGAGTCATTGTATTGAATTTTTGAAAATTAGGGGATGATTTGGCGTGGATTCCACATTACATATCGGGATGAAAATTTTTTCTGCTCTTTTAGTATCAATTGCTACCATTATCACTGAAAATCTGATGAGTTTTTGCATTAGAGTCATTGTATTGAATTTTTGAAAATGAAGGGATGATTTGATGTGCGTTCCACATCACATATCGGGATGAGAATTTTTTTCTGCTCTTTTGGCATCAATTGATACTAGTATCACCGAAAATCTGGCGAGTTTTCGAATAAGAGTCATTGTATTGAATTTTCTAAAATTAGGGGATGATTTGGCGTGGGTTCCACATCACATACCAGGATGACATTTTTTTCTGTTCTTTTGGTATCAATTGCTACCAGTATCACTTAAAATCTTATGAGTTTTTGCATTGGAGTCATTGTATTGAATTTTTGAAAATTAAGGGATGATGGCGTGGGTTCCACATCTGATATGGGGATGAGAATTTTTTTCTGCTCTTTTGGCATCGATTGCTACTAGTATCACCGAAAATCTGGCGAGTTTTCGAATAAGAGTCATTGTATTGAATTTTCTAAAATTAAGGGATGATTTGGCGTGGGTTTCACATCACATACGAGGATGACATTTTTTGCTGCTCTTTTGGTATCAATTGCTACCAGTATCACTGAAAATCTGATGAGTTTTTGCATTAGAGTAATTGTATTGAATTTTTGAAAATTAAGGGATGATTTGGCGTGGGTTCCAAATCTGATATGGGGATGAGAATCTTTTTCTGCTCTTTTGGCATCAATTGCTACCACTATCACCGGAAACCTGGCGAGTTTTAGAATAAGAGTAATTGTATTGAATTTTTGAAAATTAAGGGATGATTTGGCGTGGGTTCCACATCACATATCGGATTAACAGTATTCAAAAGGTTGTGTATGCGAAACCGGTGCCGGTAAAAAAAAGTTGTCGGTACCTGTAAAAAAATTGTCGATAGAGCTTAAACTGCTTATACTTAGAAAAGGTTAGGGGTAAAACAGAACTTATTTATGTGATTGATCACAGAAGACGAATCAGAAAGATGCAGAGGTAGGGCTCTGACCAACATTGTTTCTGTGACTAGTCACAGGGCCACCATGCGGTTAATTCTGTGAATTTCTTGAATTCCGTGCATTCGGTGAATTCCTTTAATTTTATGTACGGTTCAAAAACCGGTAAAAAAATTTGTCGGTACTGGTAATTTTTTGTAAAGGTGCCGACAGTGTGAATCTCAAAAATTATTCAAATTTCGTGAATTCCAAGAAACCTTGGATTTCCGTGTATGCCATTACCATTAAGAAATTCCCCTTTCGGGGTAGGCGTGACACTACCTGATTCGGGTAATGGTTTCTAGGTGGATAGTTTCTTGTAGTAAATAACTACAAGTGTGGTCTCACCACACCCACGACACGCGAACAGCACGCAATTAGTAGTATTCCCAAACGGTCACCTATCCAAGTACTAACCGCGCACAACACTGCTTAACTTCAGTGATCTAACGAGAACTGGTTTTTTCAGCGTGGTATGGCATCAATTTCATCAATTTCATCAATTGCATCAATTTCTTGAATTCCATGAATTTCGTGAATTCTGTGAATTCCATGAATTCCGTGAATTCCATAAATTCCATGTGTTCCGCGAATTTCATGAATTCCACGAATTCTCTGAATTTCGCGAATTCTACGAATTCTTTGAATTTCGTGAATTCCGAGAATTCTTGGAATTCCGTGAATTCCCTGAATTCCGCGAATTTCGTCAACTCCGTTAATTCCATGAATTCCATCAATTCTTTGAATTCCATGAACTCCTTGAGTTCCATGAATTCGCTAAGTTCCATAAATTCCTTAAATTCCATAAATTCCTTGAATTCCTTGAATTTCATTTACGGTTCAAAAACCGGTTCAGGGTAATTCAAAAATGTTCAAGTAATTATTTCTACAGAACTAGAAGGAATTCTGCGAAATGCTCAGAATTCAGGAGGATTCTACAGATTTCAAACAACGCGTGCATTTTAATTTAATCACCGAGCAATGTTTTCTAATTTGGTTGCCACGAAAAAGATACTATTTAATTTTCGAATGTCGTTTAAGTGTGAAGTTTCACCAAAGAGTCAAAACCTCCTATAAAAATAAACGGGCCGGAAATTATACGTTCTGAACTTGTATTCTCACACACTCTTAGCGATGGCACATGGACTGTCGGCTATCTAACGTATTTTTCTGATTGGTTAATCTTTAATTGCTAATTACTCGGTAATTATGCATTCAATCAAATTTTTTTATTGATTATTTTCTATTCAGTTTTTCACAAGGAATCAGAAAATACAAATATGTATTTTGAATACACGGACACCCTGTATAAGCAATAAGATGCTACCACTGCCTAGGCTTCGGCCACATGGCAGCGAACTGCGAGGGTCCAGATTGGACCAAATCATGTTGGCGATGCGGCAAAGAGGGGCATAAAGCTGCAGTATGCGAAAGCACACCGCAGTGCTACTTCTGCGCCGCAAAGGAAGATAAGACCCGGACACTAGAGTCTGTAGCGCGCCCCGAGATCCGTTTTCCTCTATCCACCAAGCGTATTGCGCATGTGCCACTTCTATTCTCAGGCCTGTCAGAGAATCCTGGCGGTTTGTTTGAAAGAATGTTGACGTTTCAAGCGTTATTCGTACATGACTTGACAATTTTTTTAATATATCATGAAATAGCCTATCTTAAAATAAAATTAGAAAGATGCAGATTTATGGGTTATGTTTTAAAAACAGAAGTTATTTCAAATAAAATGATTAACAATCAATGAAATCATGAAAAAAGTTTTCCTGTTTAAAACAGATGACTCAAATATTATAAGTGAGCATAACTTACTTACACTTCAGTAAAGTGTATTGACATTCTAGGTCTATCAGTTTGCCTCGAATCAAGGAATCTTTTCCGTTCTTGCATCAATTTTGAATTATGTTAAAGAAAAAAGTTTTACTATAAAAAATTGCATTTCCTAATATTATGCATTTCCATAGCTTCCTTACTTTTAAATAAAGTGTATCAATGTTATAGGTCAATCGATTCGTCTTGAATCAAAACAATTTTTCTATTCTCTCATAAACTTTAAATATTCGATATTAAAAAATGTCTCGATTCTCAAATTGAAATTTTAGTTTAGTTTAAAAAATGAATATCTGTTTTGAATTCAGGGTGGCCGTTTTAATCGAAGAAACAATTCCCGGTCATTGACCGGTCCCCACAAATTTTTTCCGGTCATTCAAATTAAGATTCAAAACTGAACTTCAAATTAAAACATTCAAAGTTAAAGTCTTCTAAATTTTGGACTTTAAAAATGAAAACCTACAAATTTGTTCATTTAAACGCTTAATAATTGACACATATAAAATGGAAGCTTTTAACGCTTTTTAATTGATCAAGTTTACTATTAAATGCCGCAAAACTACAAACATAAGCATTTTTAACTTTTATAAATTATACAGTTCAAAGATTCAAAAAAATATAAATCCACGCTATCATTTTAAATGCTCTAAATTGAAAAATGAAACAACAAATAATAAATTTCAAAAATTATATCATGTTACGTAAATTCAAGCTGAAAACATTAAAAATTGAATTATTCCAAATCATTTTTAAATTAAACACTTTGTTAATTAGAAGTTAAATTATTTTGATGTTGAGTCGTAACACATTAATTATTTTTCAATTGTTATTTAAACATTAAAATTGATTTTGAAATATTTTTGAATATTTTCATACAAATTTTTTAAAAATAAAAAATCACTATAAACTTTCCCATGAATCTTCAGAAAATGTTTGCATTATCTTGAATCCTTTTAAAATCGTTAAATAGCGTCAGAATTTTATTTCAAAATCTTAAAAAATCTACATTGTATTATACACTTTTTGGAATCTTGACAAATTTTGAATTATTGTTGAAACTTTTTCAAAACCTTCAATAAATCCTGCGAACTAAAAAAATTTGCTTTTGAATTTTCCAGATTTTTTTACAATTTTGAGAATCCTTTGAAATCTTCAAAATCTTTTTTAACATTATCTTAAAAATAATAATTTTTCAAAATAAAAAATCATTTTAATTTTCTTAGGAGTCTTAGTGAATTTGTTTCATTCTTTTGAATTTACTTGAAATGCTTCTAAATTTTTTGTTCGAAATCTTCAAAAATCTACATTTTGTTTTACATTTTTTGAAATCTTCTCAAATTTCAATTATATTTAATCATTTCCAAACTTCTAAATATCTCTTAAACTTACTTAATTTTCTTCTAAAATAATAGTTGTTCAATTGTTATTTATTCTTTAGAATTTTTTTTTTTAATTCTTTTTAAATTTTCTGTTCAAATTAATTTTTTGAAATAAAAAATCATGAAAAATTTTCACAATTTTATTATGTTAAAACCATTCAAAATCCTTACAAAGCTTGAAACTTTTTATTTGAAAATTTCAAAAATCTATACATATTTTGTTTAGAATCTCTTGGAATCTTTTCAAGTTTTTAAGTAAGTTTGAATCTTTTCAAAAGTTGTAAATATCTCTTCAACTTACTCGATTTTTTTCTAAATCAATAATTTTTTAACTATTATATATACATGCAAATTAAACAATTTCATTAACAATTTAAAAGTTTTTGAAAATAGAACAATTATAGTTAAAATTACAACGTTCAAATTTTAAGTTTAGCTATCTGAAATTGTTACGATTTAAGGCTTTCTGTTTCAAACAATTAAGTTAATATCGTTTAGTACTATATATTTCATTTATAATTGATCATTTGAAATAAACAGTCAAACATTGCGAACTATTGAAAAATTGCACTTTTTCTTCATTACAAATTTTCAAATAGGATTTTAAATTTAACAAAAGCGTACCATCTATTAATTTTGAATTATTTTTTAATTGAAAATAGTTTACAAAGTTTCAATCGAATATTTGATAAGATTCAAAGAAATAAAAGCACTTCGAATTTTCAAGCACGCTGCTATACTGACCTGTATAGTATATTCAATATGAAGTGTACAGCTATTCATACTTTAATGTATACTAAATTTCAACTACCGTGTATGCAAATTACTTCATATACATTTGTATCAAATTTAATACAGATTTTTCTAACAGTCAAAACAGATTCAGTTGAATAAAGTTTAAAATGTGTGCCCGTTCGTAATACAGTCGTATCATTTTCAAATTCCAATATTTCCGAAAAGTCCCGTACATTTCATATTCATAGTAATATGAACAGATCAGATACTGTAAATAATTGATAAATTTAAGTAAATCGTTGTTAATTATTTTATTTGAAATAACTTCGGTTTTTAAAATATAACCCATACATCTGCATCTTTCTAATTTTATTTTAAGATAGGTTATTTCATGATATATTAAAAAAATTGTCAAGTCATGTACGAATAGAACTGGCACATGCGCAATACGCTTGGTGGATAGAGGAAAAACGGATCTCCGGGCGCGCTACAGACTCTAGTAGACCCGGACGGACCATCGCCCGGGGACAAGAAGTTGCTTGGCGTTCAGAGGCAGCCTCGGTGCAGAAGCCTCTTGGACGTGCAAGCTAATATCGTGGCTGGGCAGGTCCAACAAGAAGCCCAGTTCATCAGGAGAAGACCAAGCTGGCACAAAAGATGAAAGACGAGGCACGGCCAAAGTACGGCACCCCCTGAAGTAATGCGAAAGCGGTTCCGGAGGGAATCATGCCAAGGAGAAAGGGTGGTGGTTTTTAGTCGGTAGTTGATAGCATAACTATAATGGTCGAATCAACATCTTTGTGTATATTTATATATATTAAGATCATTGTAGTGATGATATCAATATCCCGACACTACCGAGAAGTGCGGACCCTTCTCGGTGTGTGTTAGCACATTTTCCACCTTCCCTCGTAAGAAATAAAAAATCACACTTGATGCTCTCCCATGGTATTTCTGTTGAGGTGGTTGACTGCAAATAGCTTACGCTAGCCACACCATCTTCAGCAGGCACAGTTGATGTTTCACTGCTTAACGGTAATCGCAAATGCTCTTGCTGGCCAACTGTTAGATTAGTGAGATCTGTCTGACCATCTCACAGCTCACCATCACTGACATCCTGCGTGCTGTGGCTCGTAACGGTGGCTCCATGGGCGCCAGACGATCCTCGGGAAGCAAGAAGCTTTCATTATATTTAAGAGGCTCTTCATAATAATTATGGGCTTGGTGTTCCTCTTTGTCCCTTTCCTCTTCGTTCTCTGCCTGCCTCGCATGGAAAACCCTGTCAGTAGCAGTGCTACCGCCAAAATAGCCCGCCGAGTCATGAGAGGAAATCTCAAGCCCTGCCACGACGCCTACGCGAGAACAACTGCGGTAGGTATACTTTGTTTATTAGTATTTATGTAAGAAGTTATAGGCTCCGGAAGCTGCGATCATGGTTTTTTAAAGCAACCAATCCCGACACAACTGGCACGTGTACGTTTTCCACTCCTGCTCCTTCTATTCAAGAATGGAAGCAAGAGCGGGGAATTTCCGCGAGAGAATTCATACAACACTGTTCCTTGGAGTCCAGTCTTTAGCCGCGGATGACCTTACGCGGCAGACGGCACAGTTGAAGATAAAGTTTCACCTCTGGATACTCTTTTGGAGCTACCAGTCTTTATATAATGTTATGATAAACAATATTGGCGGACCAGATGAAGTGATCCCAGAAGAACAGCCTTTTGCATCCGGCTTGCAATGGACTGAACCTGACGCTGGCAAGCCGGGATTCTGCTGAGTCGGCCAAGAAATGTAGCATTGATACCTCCAAGACAGCCGATTATGAGAACTACAAGATGGAATTTGTAGCCTTGGAACAGTCATCTCAGCTGGAAAAGAAGTGCTCGATTGTTCGCCCGTTTTTCTTTCTCCTTTGCCGTGTTATTACCATCGGCTCGTGCCGATGATTCGGTCATGTAAATGATCGTCGTCTTCAGATCTTGGAGAACAATATCATGCTCTGTAAAACTGATACTTTGAGTCGTGGAGAATGAGAAATTCCAGCAGATCTTACACTGATCATTCTCCACAACGGACTCGTGTTCCCCCTGTACGTATGGCAATATGGGCAATGGACGAACACCGTAGAAGTGCCTAAGATGGTAATATAACACTTTTAGAGCCGCATTGTGTCTCTCTATTTACCCGTAGCGTGCATACTTTGAGCATCCACTGAGAACATGTCCAAGTGTTTTTGGCTCTTGCTCGCACGCTCGGCAGTTGGTATCGCCTACAGATACATTCATTATGTGCTCGCAGTAACTGAGGTGTCTATAACGCCGTCTTGACAGGAAAAAAGAAATCCCTCAGTCTCCGATCTCAATCCAGCAGACTTGAGAAACATGTTAGACAGACCCATCAAGAGCTCTTCCCTACGTATGATGCCGTAGAATTTACCATGAAGGGGCTTGTCAGCATGTTCTCTTAGTAGAAGCGTATGTTCTGCTTCCTGTACACGACTTTTGAGCAATGAAGGTGTCAGTGATGCTAGACCATGTGTAGTGTCATTGGAATCAAATGGGAGGCCAAGCGGCTCCTCTGCTGTCCTATCTGCAGCACGGTATATTCGAGCTACGGAAGATCTAGGATGATGACTTCGATGGATTGTCATCATCTTGCATGTGCTTCGGTCAAGTTGCTTCTACTCATCGACGTTCCATTTTACTGCACCAAACGTATAAAGCAGTAGAGACACGGCCAGCATATTGGTCGCCTGGATCTTATTCTTCCCAGATAATTCAGAAGCCCAATATTGACTGAGAATTTTGCGATAGCTTTCTTCAAGGGCCGTTTTTAAGACACGCATATTTTGGGTTTCCATTTGCGGTATTCCAAGATATGTATATGTTTCTCCATTACCAAGATGTTGAATGGTATTTTCGCCTATGACTTTAACATCCTGATTGTCACGCGATGATCGCTTAAGAGTACCTATTTACCGCCACCACAAGGATGTTAAGAAGAAGAAGAAGAAGAAGAAGCTTCTTTTGAAGAAGCAAAGAGTTTAAGGTCGTCCATGTATAAAAGGGGTTTGACCTTATATTCTCTTCTGTTCGGCGGGCAATAGATGGCATAAAGGCAAGAGAAAGATGCAGAAAAGTATCGGACTTAGAAAGTCTCCTTGGAAGATTCCCTCTTATATGTGATATAGCTGGTCGTCACTTGTCTTTTGTCAGATGTTATGACAAATCTTGTTCACTACAAGAGCATACGCTCTTTTATGCATCTCACTACTTTTGGATGCACATCCAGGCACTGAAGGAGCTTGATAAGTAGTTCATGGTTCGTGTTATCGAATGCCTTACGGTAGTCAATACAAGTGCCATAAATAGATTGTAGCTGGTGTTCAAACAAGCTATGGGCCTGTCGTTTTTTGGACTTGAAAAATCTCCGGTCTTAGGTATCAGTACCGTACGTCCTTCCACTAACCACTGCGGGATGGGTTGTTCTCCGTTTGAGAAACTAGTAAATATATGAGCTAGATATTGGTGCGTAGAAGTGAACTTCGTCCACCAATAGTCGTTGATTTTATGTGGCCCTAGCGCTAAAAAGTTCTTAGTTCTAGCGGTAACTTTCTTCACTTCTTCAGCAGTTATTAGTGGACACTCAACCTCAAGACTTTGCAACCTTTGGCTTTGGAAAAAGTTATGAAAGTGTGATGTGCCGGAACCGTCTTCATCTAGCTGATAGGTATCTCTATATACCTGCCCCCAGAAGACTTGAATCTCTTCTCGACTAGGCGGATTTTTAACAGCACATGATGTTTTATTGAACAGACGGGAAGGATGAGTAGAAAAGGTAGAATTTTCCTGAATCCACTTTAATCGCCGTTCAAGGCGCTCTTTTGCGGTTGAAAGAGCTCTTATTTTATGCGTCCAGTACGGCTTGATGGTCAACAGTTTACACTTGTTCAGAGTGTGATTTGCTTTCCTTGAGTTCCAAACAAGTGCCCTAACTTTTTTTATTTGATGTTGTGTAGCTAATCACGCATTGAACATTTGATGCATGCCGTCTCACCGTTTCAATTTCAAACTGTGCAATACGCTCGAGCAGTATTAACTTCAGCTAATTTGTCCATCCGGAGAAAGACTTTTCGGTTGATTTTTGTTCTCCTTCTTCTCATGTTGGCATTGTCGGCTATCTGCAAAGGTGATCTTGCTGGAACGGCTGGTATGTTCCCTAGAGGATGTTGCTCTTCTAGATAAAGAGCTCATATCCGTTTTTGAGGAAAAAGGATCTCTTAAACACTGAGGCGTTTTATGAGCATATTCCGGGTGTATATCGACTCAACGTTCATGTAACCTCCGCATGAATCCTCTTCGTGCCGGTAAACTTTTTTGCCAACACGTAAGGATATCCCTCCTGAGGTGGTCTGACCATTTGAAAATATGTTCTCGCGTTTATGCGGCGCCACTGCCGGGTCGTCGCCTCGGTTCGGTCCTATCGCAACTCCCAACTCAATTTTCTTTTCGAAGGAAAGTGAAGAAAAGTTTCACGTTTCTTACGACTCTTCTTATGTTATAATTAACACTGTCAATACGTAACTCGCTTTATGTTTTCAACCATTTTTCTGAAAAATTGTAGGGTATTTTAAAAATTCCCCGCCCCCTCACCGCCACCCTGAATTAATAACATTTTAATGAGAATACAGCACAGTGTGAAACGGTAATATTTCAGAAGGATATTTCGTATCTACCACTTTCATTTCAAAGGAAAGTGAAGAATCGATGTTCGGGTAATTTCGAAAAGATAACCTCTTCCCCTGGATAAATAAAATTGTAATAATAATAAAGCAGCATTCCAATTCCTCCCAAAATCTTGAAAAAAGTAAGACATGGCGAGGAAACTTTTTGTAAAATTAATTCTTTCGCGTGCAGAAAGTGCGGCTCTGAAGGAGGAGAAAGTTTTCAAACTGTAGATACGAATATAAATGTTTGAATTTGGTATTTATGAAAATATTTATTTTTTAATTCCCTAAAGCCTGTCCGTAAAAAATTCAAAGATCCAACAAGCCTGCACTTTGCCCAAGTGCGAGTTCGGTCGATTTTTTGGGTGAGTAAACTTGAGAAAAAATATCTTATACATTATATGCTTTTAAGCTAGGCGTGTTTATGAGACCTGATTTTACCAAATTGCAAATGCGGTTAATTTCACAGTTTTTCTATTCATGTGCTTTTAAATTCGCATGTTTACAATCTTCACCTTTTACAACTGAATGCATCAAGATTACAAGTAGGTCGCTAACCTGGTAATCGTAACCTGGTCGCTGTAACGGTTATAATATCTCCTTTGCAGAACGCTTTTTCCGGGCATAGCAGGATAAGCCCGTGTGTGCTGCCCCTGGCCCGATCAGGTCAACATTTTCATCATAAGATGGCATCAATCGGTAGTGCAATGAGTTTTATGGGAGTTATGGTGGTTAGAAGGAAAATCGAAAAAGTCATTTTCCTTGAGTACAGCACGACCGATTTTTATGAGCAAAAATATGTTATAAGACTCAATAATAGGATGCTGGAAAAAATGTACGAACTTTTTTCAACAAACTTAACCTCAAAAAAAAGAATTTGAAATTTTTTGCATGTGATTTTTTCCGAGTACCACTTTCATCTTTCACCAAATAAAATCTTCAATTCATGTGCTAAAACATATTTGATCCCCAAAAGGATCGAAGAGGTACAGCATAGTTAGAAAAAAATAAACCCGTGAGTGCACCGTACACTGGGTGTTGAGTATTGTCGAATGGTTGTGTAGAACAACGACTATCACCAAAAATGACGTTGAGTACTTCCAAATCTAGAAATGTACTAGAAAAATTTGACAGCATCGCAGAATTTGCTCCCTCATATTTGCTCCGCAATATTCACTTGTTTTTTCGTTGTTTGTTCATTCTTCAATAATGTCTGTTCCTCCACTGGAGTTGGAAGCCCTTTTCAGCCTCAGCGATTTGCTTTGTCACGAAGTGTTTCAGCGATATTGATTTGTTCCGTCACTTTAACAGTTTCGGCAACATTCGCTTGTTTTTTCGTTGTTTGTTCATTCTTTAGTAACATCTGTTTCTTCTCTTGAGTTGAAAGCCCTTTTCGGCGTCGCAGGATTTGTTTCGATACCAACTGTTTCAGCGATATTCAATTATTCCGTCACTTCAACTGTTTCAGGAACATTAACATGGGGGTCAAAAGGACCTCGGCCTGCATGTGTATGGATATGAATGAAAGGATCCCTATAAACGGTCTGTGTATGTAGGGTGACGTGCTCGTGGCACTTTGGTACCTAGGGGTTATGAAGGTGTCCTAACGGCCTCTCGGGGACTTTGCAGGGGCGGATCTTTATTTCCCTAGCTTCTCGTGGGATCGAAATGAATACACCTAACATCAAAAATGGAAAAGGAGGAGGAAGGGAGGTGGCAGAGGGGAAGAGGGGTTGTGCCTTAACGGTTCAACATAACCCTTTCCTCCCCATCTGTCTCTCCGGCAAGCCAAATTCAGGTGGCGACTGTGCCCCCAGCTCCCTCGGGAGCTCAGGGATCGACGGTCCCTCTGAACGAGGCTATGGTAACGGGAGAGGCGAATCAGTCCCACAAAAAGAAGAAACGCATCAACGGTTCCGTGAAAAGGAGACTGAAGAGGCAAGCGCAGCATGCTAGTAGAGCGGCAACAGGAGCTCGAACGTCGGCAGCTACAGGGCCGACATCCAGCACTGAGGCCCAGAAGGGAGGTAGGGTCTCAGAGGAAACCTCACCGGGGGTGGCTAAGCCTTTGAAGAGGCACAAAGCGGCCCAGCAGCCGACGAACAGAGAGTCGTCGGGAGCTGGACTGACGGCCACTTGGAGTACTAACTCAATGCTTACTACGGAGCAGTATGAGAGTTTCAGGGAGGCTACCTGGAGGGCGCTCGATAGAGTGTCCGCAGATCAATGGCCAAAGTCTGTGAACTCCTTCTGCAGGGGAGGGATCTTCTTATTTGTGGCAGCCGAGCTAGCGACTAAAGCTTAGCTACTCAAAGCAGTGGTCGAGACAAAGCCGTGGAAGGTGCAGCTTTTAAGGTGGGTGGGGTTGAGTTGCTCCAGAATATGGTCAGGGCTACGGCGTGGTTCCTGGTTAAACTGGAAAACCCGTCTGAGGTAAGCAGGCGGTTGGAGGGATTGAACCCCTCATTTAATACAGCGTCCTGGCGAATCGTCAGGCACGATAGGCCTCAGGACGTGGACACAGTAGGAGGCACCAGTCATCTCCTAGTTGTGCTGTTTCCTGAGTCCCAGACGAGAGCTCTTGCGCCTCACAACAGCAGGCCCTTTTATCAATTTGCACAGGTCAACTTTAGGGTTTCCGGCCAGGGACAGGAGGAGCCTGTTGGGACACAGGAAGATCAGGAGCAGATCTAAATGACTTCTCCTGCTCTAACCATTACCTAAATTAACGCTAATACAAATTAACTCATTAAAATGAACCAAATTAACGCTAATCCAAATTACCCAAATTATCGCTAATCCAAGAACCCTTGTTAGTTCGAGATACCATAAGGGGATTAGGAGGGGCTGGTCTCTTTTGTTAGAGGGACCCCAAGGCGGCCAAACCAAGGGCCTGCATACTGGCGAAGGGAGTTAACGCTGTTCCGCTGCTTGAGCCATGTTCGAGAGACCTGATGGTGATAGCCACGGATCTCTAAGGAATAGGAAGGCTAGTTCTGGGATCGGTTTATTTTCCTTATGACAGCGATACTATCTTTTCTATATTATGTTCAACACCCTTATATCAAATGAATATCATATTTATTTCTGTACATCGGTCTTGTACAGCTTATTCAGACATTGCAAAATAATGTTCACATTTTATTTTTCATGATCACTTTAATATTTGTTCCTTATTTTGCACCAATTTTAATTCTCAGATACCCTGAAAAATATATAATTTCAATAAATTTATAGCATTACAATTTATAATATGCATTATTAAATATTTTATTGCAAATTGTAACGTTTTTCCATAAATTTGATTTGTTTATTTTCAATGTCATTTTTTACGATGTAAACTAAGAATACGCATCTTATCGTAAGGTGGTTCTGCTCACATTTGTAGATATAATTTAGGCGAAAATTTTTGTTAAATATGATTTTATTATAGCTTGTGTCCTTTTTCAAAGAAATTAATTTTTTTATTTTTAATATATTTTTATAACAAGATTTAATTTTCTTAATTTTAATCTCATTTTTCATGATTAAAAGAAAATCTACTCGTCCTAACTAAAAAATATTGATAAACAATTTTTATGTCCTATTTGTTTGAACAACTTTTGTGTTATCATTTTTTTTCGTACCTTGTCTCGTTTTTCAAAAAATTTAATTTTGTTTTTTTTTAACCCTAATTAGTCACACTGGGTGAAATTCAACCCAAAAAATGTTTGAGCTACTCGTGGAGGAGCTCATTACCTCAACTTCACCGATGTTGTTTAAATATTTAAACAAGTAATTTTTGTTACAAAAACTAAAAGAGCATCTTTTGCAATGCTTAAATAATACCTAGCAATTTTCTTAGATTTTTAGGGCCCAGTGTCACTATTATACGATTCTACTGAAGCGTGACTAATTATGGTTAATGTTTTTTTTACGATTAAAACAAAAACTGCGCGTCCTATCAAAAAATTATTGATGACAAATTTGGAGGAGTTTTCAGTCTTTTTTAAAAGAGCAACTTTTGTCTATTCATTTTTTTTTCATACATTGTATCATTTATCCAAACATTTAATTTTTTTATTTTTAATGTTGTTTTTTAAGACCAAAACAAAAACTAAGTGTCTTATAAAAAAGCGATTAGTAACAAATTTGTACATCTTTTTCATGTATAGAATTTTTCATTTTCCATTATTTATTGTGCGAGCGAAATTTGAATTTTCGGGTTTTCAAACAAATACAAAAAGTTGTTGCAATAATCTTGTAGGGTGTTCAAAATGCACCATTTTTCTTTCTTATACATTTTTTCATATTGTGCACGGTCAGGCACGGGTGGTTTATAAATCTCTCTAGCAATCACCACGAGGGCCCATGAGTATCTAAAATCTTTCGTTTCAGAAATCTATCAGCCTGCTGACACTCTCCATCAAACACTTCTTATAAACAATTTTCTTCCATACAATCCTGCCTTTGCATTTATTCTTGGCTTCGTTTACATCAATACAACTTTTCATGCAAGTTCAAATTTCTTTCACTCTTGTCAATCAGTTTTTTTTCTACACCACATTTTTTGGAGAACGCAATGATTACTGACTGTTCCATTAGCGTTTTACCGCATACATTCAGCAGGGACTGCATACTAACCGCGCTCAGTTTACTCGAATCCTTTGCTTGGTACGTCCAGGTCTCGCTACCATGCAGAACGGTGGGTGCAAGCGTACTATATATTGCAATTTCAGCTTTATTCGTCAAGTTTTTACTTCGAGTAATCGCTCCTACACTGCCGATAATCTTTTTATCTTCTTTTATACGTTTGAATATATCTTCATCTATTTCTCCGTTCTATTCTCTCTTCGTTTAGGACAATGTTGCATACAATTTTCTCATCCCTTCTTTCAAACTCAATAATTTTTGTTTTACTCTTATTAATATTAAACCCCATACTCTTCATGCTGGTATCTAGTCTACTCAACATTCTCTGTATATGGTCGAGTGATTGTGATGAAAAAACTTCATCATCTGCAAACGCCAATCGACGCACCTTCACTGTTCTGAGATCAATACCTTCTTAGTCCTTCTGACCTCGAAATATAGTATAATTCCATTGAAGTAAAAACATGACACGAGAGCAGAAGAATGATACAATGCGTTGCACTATAAAAATGTTTTTTGATTTGTTAATTATCAACAGAAATTAATAAAATTGAATTTTTTGTATAACTGAATTAAAATTGAAGAAAACGGATGATGGAATCTTGCATCAATTGTCCTTATAACAAATATAAAGCTTTTTATTTATTACTATTTTTTATCCTCTGCGAACCAAACTTTACTTTTGTAATGTAATTTTAGCATTCTATTATTAAAATTATCCCTTCCCTTCGTGAATTATCCATTAGTGGTTACAAAATTTCAACATTAGATGGAAATTTTACAATTAAAGTATGTAAAACTCTCAACAGAGTGGGATTTTACTTTTTGGTTCGGAAAATTACCACGTTGGTGCAGGGTCTTTTTATTTCTTACGACTGAAGATGGTCAATTTCGTTGATATTTTACAAAGTGTGGTGTTGCCCGTCTTCTTTTCTTTAAGTTGTCACATTCGCGGCAATTATTAAAGAGAGAGTTATATCTTAACTCCACCCATGTTGGACAACACATTAGTTCTCCCACGACAGCCTGACTCCGTAGATTAGGTTCCGATCTCAGACTTCGTTTCTGTTGAAAGGCTTAATGTCTTGTCCTTCTTCTGTCCTCTGTATCCCGTGGACTGAAAATCTCAAAGAAAAAAATAAAAGAGTACCCAATCCAAACGAATTAGTTGAAGTAATTAAACCCTGATCCGCCCCATGGACCATGCACCCCAACACCTATTTCGTATATTTTAAAACCCCGTTTACACCATGTATAATACGAATGGAATAAAGTTCTAATTGCTGGCTGGCTTCTGGCTAAATCTCGCTCTCGCGGAGGCCTTCGCGAAGCTAAGAAAAGTTGCTTACAAATACGTAAGACTAGTGTACGAAACCCATGCACTTTTCATTGTTGAAACTGCAACGTTACATTCCGCCTTTGACAAATCTAACTGCGGTTTGCTGTTTTTGATTTTAGACTGCTGGTAAAAAGTCAAAATAGCAGCCGAGCACTGGACAGTATGGTTACACCTTTCATCCTTCCACGTAAAAAAGTCAGAAAAAATATTCGTTAATAAGGTTTGAAATATTAATTTAAGAACTCGTGCTAATAAACAAATGAATTTGTAGCATTTGTTTATAAATACTCTATGCTTAGATACACTTGCTCAAGATATGACAGTTGAAAGTCCACGAATGAAAATATAATGCCGTGAACTCTGTTTTTTAACATGCACCGATTCATATCCTACGAAAGATTTTTTTTAGTGGCTGTCGTCACATAGATTACTGGTGAAAAATGAAACTATCTTTGCAATGGAGTTTATCTTCTTATGGGCAATTTTTTTCACTGAGTTATTCCAACTTTTGTAAGGGGGCCAACATTTAATAAACGTTTTGTAAGCAACGATGAAATTTAATTAGAAATCTGTTAATAATTTGTTGTAATGCATTCTTTACTATACTGATTTAATTGAAGGTACGCTAGAAAACGTTTTTACTAAATTCAGACAGCGATAATTAATTTTAAAAGGAAATAAATAGCAATATTTTTTTAGCTATTTCCTTATAATTCAGTCGATAAAAATTATTTTAATGTAAAATTTCTTCATATATTATTGTTGGTATACATTGCAAATACTCTGCAATGCATGCCACACATTTCTTGGTCAAATAGTTGGGGAAATTGCTTTAACTCTAAGAGAATACCGCAGAAGTACCTTTTTTAAAAGTTTTTTTTAACGCAATATCATTCAGGCCTTTAAAAAAAAGCGTAGATAGAACAAATTTTTTTATGAAACTTTGAGGGTGCGTTTTTAATTCCCAAAAGAAAGTATTCGTCCCAGAGCTGTGAATAATGAAGTTTCTTTAGATATGCCCTAGTAAGTGAGTATACGTTCAAAACCAATCAATAATTTGACTATCCTACTGTTTTAAATTCATAACTGTTTCTATTCAGTTATTTTGTCAATTTGTTTTAATTGTTGGTGGATTTCTTTTCTCTAAATTAATTCATCGAATTTATCTATTATGCAGTTTTTTAAATAGAAACTTAATTCAGAGTATTTCGAAACAATCAAATTTACAGTCGGTAAGATTTGTGGAGTGCAATGCTACATTCTCACCTTGAATCTCAGTACGTCTTCCATTTTGGCCGTTTTTCCGTCACTTACGCAACTTTGGAAAAAAGAAGGTGCGACTGAAACACCCAAAGCTTCGCTGGACATGCCAGTTTGAGCCTTTCCACTGTTTACTGCAACTACTCTAAACGTCCCAAACAATAACACAAGAAGCCGTTGAGTGTAAATTGGTAGAGAAGCAAATAACCTGCAAGCGTAAAATCATAGCATGTTTTTAGATCACAGGTAATTGCTTTGTTCAATTTGTTGAATTTATTTCTATAAAGGCGAGCTACAGCCATGATTTGTTTATAACGTCATTTGCGTTAGTGTCCATTTTATCGATTGTCAGTTCTTACCCTATTATCAAGACATCTTGAAGTTGAAAATACATGCGTTCAATTGTTACTAATGTTTTTTTAATATTGTCGATATTTCGATAAGATCCCCGTATTCCCAATAGGCCATGAGCCCAGATCGTCGTAAGTTGTAACCTGAAAGTGTTTCGGTTAGCTATGCAAATAACTTTGCTTAGTAAACTGGGCGAGAGTAATGAGACACAATGACATTAAACTTGTACTTTATTGAATTCGTGAAGTTGAATATCTGAACTTGAGTAGGAACTAAAAGACAATGGATTCAGCCGTGTTAACCTAAAATGACAGAAACAAGTCTCTCGTGTGTCAAGACCAGTTACCTACTGAATGACTGTGCGTGTTCAAATCAACACGTAAGAATGTGTGAGTATCGGCGATACCATAATCTAAGTCTTTTGTTCGATGCAGCATAGATGATTTCTTTGAATTTCGCTCCAGTAGCTTCCAATTATTTCTAATTGCGTTTGAAACGTAATTGCTGCCTTCTTCTTTCATCGTTTTCTGAGATTCGTGACACTTTGACTTATGAGACTTTCCAATTCTGCTTGTCTGGTAATTAGAGTTTCCAGTTTCTCCTTTTAGAGATATTCCACGGAAAAATTACGAAAAATTCAGATGAAGGTTCGCATTAGCGCATCGCTATAGAAGGAGCCCTGAGTGCGAACGAGAAAGTTTTACAAGTCGTTGCGCGTGAGGAAGTCAATAATGTGGATCTCAACTGTTAGATTCGAGTTGAGCATTTAGGCAAGACGGGTTAGGAGCGGGGAGCGAGAGCCCGCTCATCGTGCGAGAGTGAAAGTAATCTCGTAAGACGTTCTGGATCTCACTCTGCTGTTAAAAAACCGAACTAACCGAAGTTTGAATGCAACGATTACTCAATTTTCACAGACACAATGCCCATTCATTTTCAAGATAAGAGCCAGAGAACGCCACTGGTATTTCTATCACAGAGTGTTTAATCCTCATCACTTTACGCCAGAAAATTGACTCACATGAGACGCCCATAAAATGTTACAGAGAAATCTTTCTTGTGTCGACTCGAGCTGCCTACTGACTGACTACGTGTGTGCAACACATCATGTTCAAGCGGGCTTTGAGTGTTTAACACCAAAGGCCATCTGTTGGTGCGTTTTTCAACTATGAATAAATGACACATAAATTGTAGGTTATATCATTCTCTCTGCACATACAAAATGTCAAAACTATGCCATTTGTAAAAATGGAGTCGTTGACGACGCAAAAACGCGTTTTGATAGTGCAAACTCATTACGAAAACGGTCGGTCTGCAAAAGAAGCATTTCGCAAACTTCGAACAAGTTTCGGTCGACATGGACGTCCATCAGAGTCCGGAATTAGGAAGATTATTACTCGTTTTGAGGAAACTGGTTCAGTGGAAGGTCGTAGAGAATATGAACATGCTCGTCCAGTTTGTACTCGAGAAGCAATAACCGCTGTGAGTGAAAGCGTCCGTGACGAGCCAAGCACATCCACCAGGCGCCGTTCTCAGGAATTGGGCATTTCCCGAACCAGTTTACGCCGGATTTTACACCAGGATCTTCATTTGCATCCATACAAAATTCAATTAACGCAAGAATTGAAGCCGCTAGACCATCAACAACGCCGTGTCTTCGCTGATTGGATGATCGGGAAAAATGAGGGTTTTTCATCCAAAATCATCTTTTCTGATGAGGCTCATTTTCACCTCAGTGAACACGTGAACAAACACAACTGTCGCATCTGGGGATCAGAAAATCCACACGGAATTCACCAGAGACCACTTCATGATGCAAAAGTTACTGTATGGTGCGGGCTATACGCTGGTGGCATTATTGGACCATTTTTCTTCGAAGACGAGCGTGAGAGGGCCGTTACAATTAATTCTGAACGCTATCGTGGCATGCTGACGGACTTTTTGTGGCCAAAATTAGATAAAATGGATGTGGATGACCTTTGGTTCCAACAAGACGGCGCAACAGCTCACACAAATCGTCAAACAATCAACTTATTGGCGACTAAGTTTGGTGATCGCATAATTTCCAGGAATTCCGACGTGAATTGGCCACCAAGATCGTGCGATTTGACCCCTTTGGATTTTTTTCTTTGGGGTTATTTGAAAAGTAAAGTGTATGCCAATGCCCCACGAACAATTCAAGCCCTAAAAAATAACATTCGGGCTGAAATTGAGGCCGTTCATCCCAGTTTATTGGAGAGTCATTGAAAATTTCGACCATCGAATGCAGGCCTGCAAAAAGAGCCGTGGTGGACACTTGCATGATATCATTTTTCATGCATAAATGGCATGTAAGCACCTTTCCTTTTCACTAAACTTTTTTGATTTCACATAAGAAAAAGTGTACTTTTTTCTCAATTTAAAAACGCACGAACAGATGGCCCACCCTATATTTCGCAAAAGGTAAGTGTCCCAATGATTACGGTATCAAGCTTTAACTTCCCTTCAAACATATGTTTGATTTATTTCATAGCGAAATAACCAGATTTTCCGTTTTAAGGAATACTGCATTTTGAGCGTAAAAAAATTGGCAAGTACAAGAACCTAACGTAACGTATTAAAAAATTAAACAAATAACATCGTACTTATTAATGTGGTTAGAAAAGAACCGTAAACTTATTACTGCGAAATGAGGTATCTATTACTGGTTGAAATTTACTCATGCTAGAAATGACTAATTTTTTTTTTATAAACCGAATTCTTAACTGGTTTTTTTTATCTAACAAACTCAGGGGGTAGGTTTTCCTAACCAAAATAAGACAATTGGCAGCCACATTTTCGTAAAATATGAACGATGAATTTATTTAATAAAAAAAGATACCGGTACTGCATAACTGCATAACTACATATCAAAACAAATAATCCCGACAATAAATCTTAGAAATATTCAGAAGTCACGTATTTAAAGTAAACTTTCTAAAACAAATCTAAAATATTAGTTCAAACAAAAAGAGAAGCGCGAGAATCCCCCAATCTTGTCATCAGAATGATCTTTCGCAGCAAATAACATGATCCATTTCATCATACCAAGCGCTCCTTTCGACCAAAGCCCTTCAAAAGGAAATAAAATTTACTAACCTTAATTTTCTCTTTAAATATCCAATTTCAACTTCGGACAGATCTGATCCTTCTAAATCATTCAAGTAAAATTGGTAATTGACTCTTTAAACATCCACTTTTTTTAATTTCAATATTTGATAGATCCAGTTCACACAGTTTATACAAATGATCACAGTGGTGTGGTATGGGACGGTCCGCCATCTTGGTAAGAAACGTGTCAAGAGTTCTGGCGACAAAACAATTAATGACTTTGTTAAGGGAAAACCGAAGGTTCTGAGTGAGTTACAGGTTCCATTCCTTTTCTTCGACCTGTAACCCTCAATAAAACAGTTAAAAGCGGGTTAATCTTCCTAAAGACTTCACCGATCTGGGCGCCACCTGCCATCTCCAGGACTTCTGGGAATAGGCTTTGAAAGATTTTATATCGGCTGGCCACTGGTGTTTTTTTTTGGCGTTTGAGTGCTCGAGGTGAGCGGTTCGCTTTGTGCACTTCTCCCGACTGTATGGTACTTTTTGGAGTGTTTGTGGCGTGCTATGTCTCGAAATTTAGAAATTACTTAAATGTGAGAGATTAAATGGTCTTTTGAAGTGAGATGCATGTACAGTGATATGGAAATGTAAAGAAGTCTAAAATTTCTCTTCTGAAACTTCGGAAAGTGGCTGGGTGCAATCAGATGTATTTTCCTTTGTGAAATGATATTCAGTTTTTGGAATTGGTTTAATCTCTTGAATGTGCTGTGGAGTTTGGTGATAATGTGGCCCAATAATGTGTAGCTTGCAGAATATTGGCTGTTTCTCAGAGTTTTTAACACAACTTTAGAGTGATGCAGTGGCAATCTTCATGCCTTCTCTCTGTTGACAATCTTTAACATGGGTTAAGGTCACCTATAACTTTGAATATCACTCACCAACACAAGCTGGTATCGTATAAACTGCATTTTGATGTGTCTCTGGTGCTTATAGCCGCTCCTAATCTTTCCCTTTTCTCCAATGTGCCTCCTTCTTAATTTATCCCTATTGACTATGTGCAGGTAGGTGGAGCCAAGCAAGTAATTGCAGGCAGCGGTCGCAGTGTTGAAACTCGAAAGTTTTTCCGCGCAGCGAGATGCCTCTTTAACGTTGCTTAATATACGCGAGTGCCACGATTTGTTGAAAAAAATCTTAATTATTACTGAAAATGACCCCCCCCCCCCCTCCCCCAAGTGGGTCTCTGTGTTGCGTGGTCGGGTGTGTAAACAATCGCTTGAACTCGCCGGAAACTCATTTTTATAGTTTTACAAAGAAAGTGCACCTCAAAGACCAGAGGTTAAGGTGGATTGCAGCTGTCAAACGAGTCAAGTAGGTAAACTGTGACAAGTTTATAAACTATGTTGTGATGTTTTTTAAAGGTTTAATTTGTTATGCATTTTTTAAATTTCAGCCCCGATGGGTCACCCTGGCAACCATCGCCATCATTCATCTTTTTGGATTGAAAATTCATCTCTTTTGTTAACAGTTTATCTTTTTGCTTTAAAAATTCATCTCTTTCTTCGATGAAGTTGATAGTTTTTGATTTAAGGTTATACAATTTTTACATCTTTTTGGATTGAAAATTCATCACTTTTGTTAACAGTTTATCTTTTTTGGTGGAAAATTTATCTTCCTGATTGAGGATTCATTCCTTTGTTTATGGCGAAAATAGTTATAAGCCAGATTTCTTTTAGGTTGTAACATGAAACAAAATTGTCATTTATCAATCGATCTTTAACCGTTTGATGGTGTTTGCAAACTTTAGTAATTGAAATTTATTAATTAATTTTCAATTGAATAATGTCTTCACTTGTGGTTTTATAATTTATGACAGCATTTGTGAAATTTTTTTAACACAGAAATATACTAGTAAAAAATCAAAAATAATTATATTACATAAAAAAAAAATTGATTAGCATTTCGAACTCGAAAGTTCATTGCCTCACTACCCGATTCGGGTAGTGTTTCTAGGTGGATAAATACTACCAGTGTGGGTCTACCACACCCACGACGGGCCAACGCCACGCAGTATTCCCCGAACGGTCACCCATCCAAGTACTAACCACGCCCTACGCTGCTTAACTTCAGTGATCTTACGGGAGCTGGTGTTTTCAGCATGGTACTGCCGTTGGCAATATTATATAATTACATTACATACTAAATAAAAAATTTTTCATGCTTCTAATTTTGACTCTTGGATCTTGATCTTTTTTCTAGTGTATTTCTGTGCTAAAAAACGTTAAGCATGTTCAGAAAAATGTTTAAATTGCAAGTTGTAAAGATAATCTCATTAATGATTCATTCATTATCTTTATAATTCACGAATTTTGAGTTCAATGCTTTCAGCTGCGTTTTTGGGTTGAAAAATATTAACTAATACATTTTGTTGTATAAAAGTAATCTTTTTTCGTGGAAAATTATTCTTCTTAGTTGAAAAATTATCATTTTGAATGAGGATTCATTCCTTTGGTTGAAAATTAAACTATAGTTAAATTAACATCATTTTTTCAGATTCAAAAGAAGCGTAGAAAAGGGTAGTATAAAAACTAAAGTGTTGGGCCCCAAAAGCTGCCCCCCGTCAATATCAAAACAGCGGGAAAATGCTGTGGAGAAACACAACAATTTTCTGATGCCAAAGTTGGCCCAGAACCGGGTGAATTGAAGACAGATTTTTCAATTCACTGTAACGAAGGATTTCATGGATTTATTTCTATCAAAAAATATAAAGATATTTTGGATTTGGCAGGCGTTAACTTATCAACATTTCTTTTGCACATGTAAGAATTCACATTGAGAGGCTAATGCAAAGATTAATAATTTATCGAATTTGATCTAAACTTCCTATTTCCTTGCTGCCTTACGCAAATGATATTACATTCATGTGTGCAGTTTTGGTTAATTTGCAGCCTCATATTTTGAATGTTTCCGACCCCGATGAAGGAAATGTGTAATTTGCTATGCTGATTGTGTAGCAAACAAATTTTAATGTAGAAAATTTTCATATATGTCATTTGAATTGAAATAAATTGAAATCCATGAATGAAATTACAATAACGTTGTATATTTATTAATTAAACGTTCCACAGCCTCTACAGTTCAGTCTTCATTGCTGTAAATTCTTAATAAATTTTAAATAAAAAAATACATTAAAATAAAAAATTGAATACATCAAGATTCACTTTGTACGCTGATGTACTTATTGATGTCTGTCTTATGATGTCGCTGCATATTCTGGACATGCCGTCAGACTTCAATTCTTCTATTTTAATAACGTTAGTTTCAGCTAATTGTTTCCCTTTTTCGATAGTCGTCAGTGTAAAATTAATAGAATGATTGACTGACTCACAACCCGTTTTGAAACACAAATCCATCTGTAATATTCACATTTTTTTAAATACTTGAAACAAATTTTTTGACAAATGTTATGCTATTACTTATTTTTCAAGCCATTGCTACTTTGATAAGGTAAAAAATAATAATGATGTACCTCATTAAGTTTACCCAACAAAAGAAGGGGGACGTCGCTGATATGGTGTCAGGACCGCGGGGGGTAGCGGCCTCCGATCCTACAGGAAGAATCGCGAGGAGTGTTCAGGCTGCTGGAGTCGCCTTGTCCTCCGATCCTACGGAGGGGCTTAGGGTTCGTCCTTCAGGAATCTTGTGAGGGATGATAGTCTCCTACTGCGTGTGATCCGTATGCACAGAGATCCTTAGAATCCTTATCTCGTTCAGTAGGGTATGGTGGATGAGAGCAGACGCGAGGATATGCCGGTCGTAGGTCCCTTCTTACGTTCTATGCCTTGCCTCGATGGACAATTTCTCTTCTATCCGTGAAGAGTCCTTTCCCGTTGAGAGAGCTGCCAACCCGACCCGGCGAGTGTCGAAGCAACTGGAACTGCTGATTGCGCAGGCTCCATGGCACATGGGGGTTTCGGGTTCGCCCCTCAGGTGTCATGATCTTGGGGTAGTGGTTCCTCGTTCGTCCGAACAGGAATTTTGTCAGTCTGGCCAATCCGAACCTGCCGTTCGAACCCGCGCCCGGGACAGCTGGTTGCGCCAACTCTATCTCACCTGGGAGCTTAGGGTTCGCCCCTCGGGTGTCTCAACGGAAGGTTTGGGATCCACTTTGGCAGTTTTTGTGACTAGGCGATCGAGCTGCATTGGAGGTTGATTGGCTGCAGACATGTCGCCTAGGGACTCTATGAGAGCCGTCAATGTCGAATTCGGGGCGGTGGTGACAATTGGTGAACAAAATGACATGGCCGGAGTCGAGGTGCTTCCGACAGCTGTGAACTCTGGCGGAAGTATCTGCCGAATCGTGGCGGGGATGTTCAACAAATAAACTGAGGTCACCGCTCCCGATGGGTTTCACCACGGACACTGTTCTAAGGGAAACATCCGGTGTCGAAACCGAGTTCACACCTGACGGTGAGCCGCTCCCATCTCTTGGGGGAGTCGTGGTAACTGTTTCGCACGCATCCCCTGGGGGCGCTCCTTGGGTTCCGACGATGAGTCGACCTTGTTGGTCCATCCTGGACTCGGTCTTTCTGTTTCAGAGAACCCCCTGACGGGTTCGGAGGTCTCCGAAGTACTGGTTGTGGGGTGAGCGGGCGCCACCGGGTTTTCCTGACCACTCCCGGAAGTGGCTGACTCCGGATTCTCGAGACTGTAACGGGGGTCTCGTTTGGTGGGAGTCCGGGTAATCATTGGGGCCTGGCTATCGGTCGGGGGATCGGGATATCATACGATATCCAACCGTTTGGAAAAAGGGGCCCCACGTTGGGCGCCAAAGATTTGATAAGGTAAAAAATAATAATTATGTACCTCATTAAGTTTACCCAGCAAAAGTAGGGGGACGTCGCTGATACGGTGTCAGGACCGCGGGGGGTAGCGGCCTCCGATCCTACAGGGAGGATCGCGAGGAGCGTTCAGACTGCTGGAGTCACCTTGTCCTCCGATCCTACGGAGAGGACCGAGAGGAGCGTTCGAGGTCGGTCTCAGCAAAGGGGAAAGGGAGTGCCGCCGGCGAAGGGCTAGTGCCCTCAAACTTAGGGCCTCCGATCCTACGGTGAGGATCGCGAGAAGATATCAGGTTGAACTAAACTACATCGTTCTCCGATCCTACGGTGAGGATCGAAAGAAAGGGTAACGAAGTTCGAAGTGTAAATGAAATGAACTCCGAGGCTACGTCGAGGATCGTGAGTGGGCTTGAGTTTATCCAGCTCTCATTATTCTCCGATCCTACGATGAGGTTCGTGAGAAGAGATCAGGTGCAATTAAACCTGATCGTTCTCCGATCCTACGGTGAGGATCGAGAGAAGAGATCAGGCTGAACTAAACTGGATCGTTCCCCGATCATTCTTCCTTTCCAAAGGAAGCATATTCGGAGGCGGCGCCGACATGTTGGGGGGTTCCTCGAGTATCTTTCTGGAGTCTGGGTGGGACCTGTCGCTAATCCGTTGAGAGGGGGGGGGGGATACACTCAAAATAACAACTATGAACTTTCCACTAAACCAAAAATTGTCTTCATTCGTCTAGAAGCAAGGGCGACTACACAAATTCGGGAAGTTCGTTTCGAGAACAGAAAAGAAACCACACTTATACCGAACTGAAACTATAGTCACGCACGGAAAAGACACCGGGCAGCGGTGCCTTCCGCGAACCGGAGGATATGCCATCCGATGGCAGGGGTTGTAGGCGGAGCGAGATGCTCGCCGGGTACCGGTCGAGGACCAACTGACGAACTGACCATGGGACTGAACCTCGTCCCGGGGCCCGCTTGTCACGCCGAGCGTGGCGTAACTTAATACTAACAGAGGGAGGGGAGCGCAGCGCACCAATATTCAAACTAGATTCTAACGAAGGAGAAAGGACTGAGAGCTGTCATTCTTTGGGGGGACAACGGGAAAACCGAAGCTACTATTTTTTTAACAATTGGTGATTTTGTTGTGTAACACAACTTACGTTTTTTTCTGTAATTTACATTTGCGATCAACTATTTCAAACTTTTACTATTTTTTCAGCAATTTTCACACTTTTTCAGAACTTTTTGCACAGTTACACAGCCGATTGTAGCATTGAAATAATGCCATTAGTCACCATCGTCGTGCCACCCGTTCACCTGCACATACTCAATAGCAATCTTGTCTGCTTTTGCTTAGGCCATAAATTGCTTCCGTTTTCACTGCTTAAATACGTATTGAATTTTGGGCATGGTTGGGATCTCAAATTTGAAAAAATTAAAATTGCTTTATTGAAGAACCCTTCCATTTGGTCTTATACTGCAAATTGAAATTTTGTGAGAAACCTTTCCTTTTGTTGTAATTACAGATGCAACAAAGTATTTCTTTGCCTGCAATTATGGTTTACGCATAAAGTGGTTTCTGGGGGGCGAGCTTGTAGAATAATTTTATTTGGTATTTGTTACATTGAAATATTATTTTTAGCTGGATCTCTGAATCTGTTAACATGTTATCCTTTAGAAACTTGGGTGCCATTGGCAAGACGAGGGGTGGTGGCTCGCAGCCTAATCTCCGGAATCGGAGTATAAATATGAGCAGCAGCGCTTAAAAGTCGCGTACTGATTCCCTGGAAAGTACATCCTCTACTCAGGACGGAACTGAGGTTCTTCCAGGTGGCCCTTCCATGGGTTCTGCCACTATTAGAAAAAGAAACAGACAAGCTTCAAATACTTCCAATAGTCCGAGTAACGGAAGTTTGAAAAGAAATAAGAGTCCGAGTAGAGCAGGAGGTGAGGGTGGATCTGTTGACTATCCTACTCAGCATCCTAATACAGGCGATTCATGGACGGCGCCAATTCTTTCTCTTCAGGGCACGCCGTCTTTTACTGATAGAGTCGATACAGAGGTTAATGATTATAAATCTAATCCAGATGACGGTAATTTGGACTCTGATAGAACCCGGGAAGTGTTTGGCCCACAGCTGTTATGGGCTAGGGAAGGGGCGAATACAGATTCTCGGTTCTTAGATTCATCCCTCTCTCCGTTCATGGTTTTGATGGAAAACACTAATCCTCATAAGAGGTTAGGTAGATTTGCTCAATTGGGCCTTGCCGATAAAATCGACGAGTTTATTTCTGGTGGTAAGAGGATTCTAAGAAACGGTCAGAATCAAGTGAAAATATTCTTTGAGGATGGGAGAGATGCAAATATTCTTTTGGATTCTGCGGACTTTGTTCACTTTGCTCAAGGACTACATTCTGGCTGAAAGAAGGAGAACCAATCCGGATAAGACCCTCTCTGATCAGGTTGAATTTACCTTTTCGCATTCAAGTATACCGAATAGTATCTTCTTATCGGGTTCGGAGTTTCCTATGACTCCGGTAATTTCGTCTCCGATTCGTTGTTGTGGATGCCAGAGGTTTAGACACTTTGCCAATCAATGCCGTGGTACTAGACCAGTCTGCGAATTTTGCGGTGAATTTCATCACACTAATGCTTGCTTAATAATAGGTTGAGAAAGGTCTGCTGCGCCAACTGTCAAGATAGCCATCCCACTTCATCTCGGGATTCCTGTCTATTCCTTTGAGTTTGAAATCATGAAGGATAGATTTATGCATGACCGTGGTTATGACCAGGTAGACTCATCTCTTACCCAGCGAGGTGTGGTGGTTCCCGGCTCCAGACGGAGGAATTCGGCCTCTACAAACCTAAATACCGATCAGAATGAGGTTCCATCTGAGCCCGGGGGTAGTAATTTAATTGAAAAATTCATATCAGAGTGTAATTTCCTTACAAATCTTGTTTCACAACCAAATTGCGTCGAGGAGGGTCCTGTTATCAGGAATACTGACATTTCGGACTTTGAAGATCTTTTGAACCTATCAAGGTGGAATGACATCACTTCTTCTAGACTACTGGGTAATAATATTATCGACGGATCACTAGGTAGTCTTTTAGATCAAAATGACAATTTATTAAATCCGGGAATCGAGCCAAATTGTCCTTGTCCTCTCGGAATTCACTTTCAGCTGAATATTGTACTTTAAGTTTATTCTGTTTCCGGTAGAACAAGTTACATTGTTTGATGGATCTGATTAGTGAATCTTATTTCTACATATTTAAATCAAATATTATTATTATGTTTTGTGTTCTGCAAGCTATTGTTTTTGGTTAAGTTTACTTGCCTTTTAAAGGTTATAAAATTGTCTTCCCATGTTATGTTAGGCCCAGAAAGATAATAATTAGATATATAATTAGTAAATCTATGGGGTAAATAGAATCTTCGCAATCAGAGATCCCTTTACCTTAGTTTCGATTCTATTTGAAATTAATACCTTATATTTAGTACAGTTTGCTAATTCCTGCGGAGTTTGATTTGAACGTGTTATGTGTTACTGAAACTTTGCTAAATTCGGAGAAGATTCGGGAATTACCTGGCTACATAACTCACAGGTGTGACAGGCTTCGAGGTAGAGGGGGTGGTTTGGCTATTTTATTCGAGAAAGAACTTCGTTTCAGGAAGCTTGACCTGGGTGGTCTCTCACTGGGGAGACTTGGATGCTGTAGGCATTATCCTGCATACTACCATGGGATCTATTGCAGTATTATAGGTCTATTGTATAGGGTTGCGCCGATAGGCTTTTGACAGGCGTCGGCGATTTCAGAAATTTTGATCGGCGGCGCGCCGCTTTCCTCGCTTCTCAGCGGCGGCAGGGCGGCGCGACGGTCAAAATTAGTATTTTTTGTTCGCATATAGCTTGGAAAATATAAAAATAAGTAGGAACGAAAGATTAATTTCCAGCATACCACGCTGATAAAACCTGTTCTCGTTAGATCACTGAAGTTAAGCAGAGTTGGGCGCGGTTAGTACTTGGATGGGTGACCGTTCGGGAATAATGCGTGCTGTTGGCTCCTCGTGGGTGTGGTGAGCCCGCACTTGTAGTTATTTACTACAAGAAACTATCCAACTAGAAACACTACCCGAATCGGGTAGTGTCACGCCTACCCCGAAAGGGAAATAGCTTAATCGTATACACACATACATCAGATATTTATTTAAAACAGTTTACTTTAACTCCTAATTGGTCGCAGGAATTCCTGCAACCAATCAAAAGTCACATGATCACCCGGCGGAAAGAAATCCAGTACCATGTAAATGTACTTAAGATTACGTCGGCGCGCCCATTCGCCGCCGCGCCGCCACCCACGGCGCCGAACTCGAATCAGCGGCGGCACGGTTTCGAGGCGAGTCGGCCGGCGG